>JAFBJU010001912.1:239806-465571 GCA_016785305.1 Colistium nudipinnis | reverse complement strand
CACTAACAAAGAAAATAGCACAGCTTAGAAAAGTGTGAGGTTAAGACAAAATAAGTGAGAGGAGAGAATGATAATGTCTACTGACTGTCCTCCGTCAGGCAGGTCCAGGCCCATGATGCGGTCGTGGGGGTTGAGCACAGCGGTGTAGACGGCAAAGTTTGCGGGTGAGCCAGAGTATGGCTGGACGTTCACACCCCACAGTTGTGGGTCCAGGTCAAAGGTCTCCAGGGCTCTCTTCTGACACAGGAGCTCAATCTGATCGACCACTTCTGCACCACCATAGTATCTGTGGATGTATGGATCACAGGTTGTTTTTAAAGAGAAAAATTATTTGAAACATGACTTTTATAGGAAAGAAGAATATACACCCATGGGCTAATGATCAGGTTTTCAATTAAGCGTACACATTAATTCAATTAATTAAAAAAGTCAACAATTCCAGTTAACATTCATGCATCGGCCACAAACAACATTCACAAATATCTCGAACAATCTGGACAAATGTTGACCTGACATCAGATCTGTGACATTCCAGGTGAAACTGTTCATCAAAGCTGAGTGATCACAGATGAAGTGGTAACAGAACAGAGCTACTGTACAAATCACTCTTTCAGGGAGATCATTCTTTTTGGTTTCAATCATTTGGGTTACATACAAAAGGCAAAACAGCAGATGAGTAGAATGTGGGGAAAACATTAGACATATTACAAAGGGAGGGCCATTTATCTTGGAATTATACTCCAGAATTACATGCATCTAATGAAAAACATTTCCAAACATATCAGCAATGTTTGCTCCTGTTAGATGTGAATTATCCAGGGGGAAATGATAGAAAAACATGTAACTATCTGCCTGGCACCTGCTGTGTGGTTGGCACAATAATAGGGCAAGTTAGAATGCACAGTTTAAATCAGTGTTTGCCTGTATGTGTGTCTTTTGTGTGCATGTCTGAGGTAATATCACCAGGGTTAATAATCTGGGGTGTGGCTGAATAAACACTCACCTTCTCCCTGGGTAGCCTTCAGAGTATTTGTTGTTCAGACAGGAGCCTTGAGCTTCCAGAGCTGCTCGACTGCAGAAATTCTGGGGTTGGAACACACACACACGCACACAAACAGGCAGACACACACTCAGATCAATGGCACTAGTGGACAAAAGGGACAAGGACGGCAAATTAAAGTCTGTTAAGTGATAGTGAGAAATCCCCCTGCAGCTAGAGGCAATCATTACAGTATTGAACCTCTGGACTTCCATAGACTAACACTCGGCACTCCACAATGCTTACCACCTTGCTGCTTCAGGATACAAGATAATGGAATGAACTTTTCCGCACACGCCGAGATACATTGATGAGACCCTTTTTCATCATTTTGCAATTGTGCATTCAAAGGAAAATATGTTTAACCATCAAAAGTTTGCCAGAAAAACTAGCAAGTAAATCCAAACTGCTCAGCTGTATGTTCAGGGGAGGTGCTTTAAGTGGAACAATAGATGATAAATATAACTAAAAACACAAGAAAGCAATAACCCTAAGAGTTAATCACAGATTCAGACTGCACTGTGGCACAGTGCAATACACATATATGGTGAAAATATACAAATGTGCAGCCTCAATTGTGTAACTGGGGATTGATACCATTTTCAGCATGACCCATTGACACAACTGGCCATTGATAGGGTCAGACATTAAGCACACACAGACACCTATACGGTCTTGGCTGTCTCTTATCAGGGTGGCAGTGTGTGCTTGCCGTGTGTGGTTATGCTAATTTTTCACCTGGGAGCCCAGAGAAGATCGAGGGAGATAACAGATCCAGTTCCAACAGCTTTCTGCCACGTCTGTCTGTCATTCTGACGAATGTGCATACATTAGTCTTGAAATGTGTGCGCATGCGCCCACTTGTTTTTGGACCGCATTTGTTCAAGTACTGACCCGTCCTTTTATTTACTTCAACCATAGGAGGTAACATGTCTTTATCTGAGGCAGGCTTTTATGCGATACAAAAATTATTCTAAATCAAAGTCCCGAGGTTTTTAAGAATAATCTTCAATATTTTAATACAAAACCTAGAGTGCCCCGGAGAGGCCGCTATGGACACAGTAAAACAGGTGATGTTAACGCCAATCAAATATGACTGTGCTTGCATTATTGTAAAAGTTATGCAGAATGGGGAGGACAGAAAATAGGACTGATAGGAATAAACGTCAGTATTTTGATGTCAAAAGTAATAAAAGTATTTTACTGTTTAAGAGAGTCAATGGAGAATTTGCTGATGTGAGCATTAATGTTGCTGATTTAGAAACAATATATACAGTAGTGTCTTGAAAATAATGATGATAATAAAAAGATAAGGTCCCCACAATTGATAACTTTTTTAGGGATAGAGGGTTTTGGTGAGGGTTATGGTGTTAAGCATTATATTGTGATGGTTATGGTTAAAGTTAAAGTGTTGGTAATGCATATTGTTAAACAGTGTCCCCTACAAGTGTGTGTGTGTGTGTGTGTGTGTGTGTGTGTGTGTGTGTGTGTGTGTGTGTGTGTGTGTGTGTGTGTGTGTGTGTGTGTGTGTGTGTGTGCGTGTGTGCGTGTGTGTGCGTGTGCAAGTATGTATGTCTGCCTGCCTGCCTGCCTTTGAATCCCTTGCACAGTGAGGAGGAAAAGAGGCAGAATGAAGAAATCAGCTTTATCTCACACTAGAGCGGTCAGGCTTTGTGCCGAGAGGGCGCTGATGTGCTTCACTGAACAACTACAGTGGCAAAGAAGAAACAGGAGGAGAAAGAAAGAACAATGCAAGATAAAACCTTGTCTGCTCTTTTGAAGAGTAGTATTTTTTTTTTTTACATGTCATGCCACCCAGCCTTGGAGTAAAAACAAAGTTACGCAAATGTGCTGCAAGTTATTCAAGCCACGTTTGAATGTGTAACAGCACACTATGCACAGAGGGTCTGTGGGTGAATAATGAATGCATAGTGATCTGTGTGTGCGTGTGTGTGTGTATATATATACAGTATAAAAAAAACCTAAACAACCACTCATTCCTCCTGTATTAGTTGCACTTCTCTCAACATTCTTAATTTCTTACCAGTTGTGTATGTTAGAGATTCTTACCTCAGATGCAATGAGCTCTAACCCGCGGCACTGTCTGTCCTTCTCTTTCAGCAGAAGATCCCACATCTCAGGGTCGTCCTGTGCAAGGCTCTCCTGGCCCGTCCATGGACGATCTTCATTCACTGCACGGGTAGCAGCGTGGGACTGCTGCCCACGAACACAGACACGAAGTGGGGCTGTCTGGCACAGTGGCTGTGGTCAGAAAAGAAGTGGACCAGTTAGGGGTTATGAGGGAAGGGGGTACAAAGAAAGACAAATGATCATAAGACAGTATACTAAATTCATACATATCTAATAAGCTATTGTTAACTTCTTTCTAACACCGGGGTCATTCCACTGGAACTAGTCTCAAAAGAACTGACACATTGCAAACAGGTGGTTGGGGAATTGTTATTTGACCAAAATCTACAACTGTAAATCATCACAGCTTTAATAAAACATTAAATGAATTACTGAATCACAGTTGTGTGCCTCTGCTAATCAGTCAAGTATTACATCTGTATTGATTAGACTAGATGTTGTAAAGAAATGGAGGGAATTTCATCAAAAGTATTAATAGTGATGCCATAACTAGCATATGACTTGTATAAGAGGCAAACATTTATTCTTTAGGCAAAAATGACATTGACCTTGCACTACCAAATTCTGGTCAAATCATCCTTGTACCATATACGGCATAATTCAATTCCTGCATGACATTCCTAAGGTATTGCATTCATCATACATTGATGGGGAGACACACCAAATACGAGGTGCCTCCAGCCACGGCTGTAGTCGGCACCACGGTATAACCAAAACTACAGTAAGCATTGCCTATGTTTGATGTTTGGTAAGTAAGAATATTAAGCTAGCTATACTGTAAAGTAAATGAAAGCAATTATCGGGGATCTTTCCTTTAAAGAGGAAAAACAGACCAAGAGACTAGTAACACAGAAAATAATTCCCCTGCACAATGTATCTGTATTTATATTGGACAAGCCTGGGTGTCAATTCAAGTATGTGAAATATTCACATACTTGAATTTTAAGTCTTTTGCCTTCCCTTTTTTCTAACAGTCCAACATGTAGCCTGATATAATTAGAAGCTGGCCCGTTTGCATGATATCAATTATCAGCGTGGTTATTCAATTATGCCTCTATCAGCACTTCTGCAAACTGAAGGAGTGACTTTTACAGCCTCGGTGTACCAGAGGAGGCATATGGAGAACAGATTCAGCACTTCCTGCTTATCTAATCTGGGCTGGGGCTGTTCTTCTGCTGCAGCAACGCCTGATCATGAGAGTGTGCAGCGCCCATTCAATTTTCAATAGCTCCGTGTCTTTTTAAAGTTAAACATTAAGTTCAGGCCTTGTTCATTTATGCACCATGTCTGGCTCAGTATTACATTAGCATAGATAACAATAAAATGTATGTGTGCCCTTCGGTGCACAAGCCCCCTCTACAAACCCCAATCAACAAGGCAGCCCACTGTGAGGGAGAGCAATCAGAAAGTAAAAAAAAAAAAAAAAAAAAAAAATGTGGACAGGTTGATTGCACTCAGAACAAATTGGCTCTCTCCTTTCATTTAATCAACAATATGATGATGACTCTGTGTTGAGATCAATCCCACCACTGCCAACCTATAGTTATAATCTGTACAGGTGTGCTGGGGTGTGAGGGAAAACCTCTCGTTAATAGTACCATTAAAAAGCAATTAACACAATTCTCAGGACTGACTGAGGACACCCATAAGACAAAACATGGTTAGGTGCTTAATCTTTTAGAGTGGCTTTATTGCATGGTAAGTCTAACAAAGAAACTAACTATGAGGTTACAACCAAAGAAAAACATTTATTTAAGTGTTGGACAGAATACTAATCACTATGCACTTGCAGGCAAAAATGACAAACCATGATGAAAGTTTGTTGGGGCATCAATAGTATTAATCCACAGAAGTCAATGCACAAATGTGTCCCAATTGGGCACAAGCATTTTCTTTTGTGCAAAATCCTCAGTTATTCAATAAATTCTAATATTGGCCCTCATAAGTTTGAAAAAACATGAGAAAACCCATTCAGGAACAGTAGAACATGCAAACTCCACACAGAGATCGAGGATCAAAGCGACAACCAACTTGCTGGAGGCACAAGTGCCAACCGCTGCACCACAATGTCGCCCTATCGAGATAGCATTAATGATACAATCTCTACAAACATTGTCTAATGAGGGTGCCACCTTCCAGAGGTATTACTTACACATTTATAAACAGACACACCAGCAAATCTTCTTCATCGCTGTTTGTCCAACCTTTTCTCTGCTCCCGAGGATGTCAGAGGGGACACTACTCACACACCAGGGGAAACGACAAGCACATTAATAGCCGATTTCTAACAATCTTCACCTTGGCCTTCTGTCACCAGTGGCAGTGGTGATGGTGATGGTCAAGAAGGGGAGAGGCCCCCCCCCAGGGTTGTGGAAGAGATGAAAGCCTGGGGAGACAGGTCGGGCAGCCTCTGAGGACACGTTTGTGGCCAAGGAATCACATGGGTCATTAAATCTTGACGGGAACTGTCCTTCGCTGTCTGCACTTCTGCTGGGACACACCAGGGCCAGGGGAAGCAGCCAAAGAAAAACCCAACACTAGGCAACACTGCCACGGTTACAGTGCAGCTGAGGAATGCTAAAAAAACGAGGGTGTCTTTCCCTCCTCTGTGCCTACACATTCCTTTCTGCTTTCCTTTGTCCCCATCCTCCTGTCAGCCAACACTGCTAAGAACGCTCAGTCAACTTGCACTAGTGTGGCATTTATATTCGTTCCTCTCGTCATCCATACCACTTCCAAGGAGTCCAAACTGGACAGCTCTGGCTGTGTACAAACAACACACAGGTCTGTCCCTGTGCTTTTGTCCTGTGCCTTCCTGTCTAATTTCACAGCCCCGATTATTATAGAACAATAATTAATAAACACAAGGTAAACTGATCCAAGAAAAATTAGATCCAAAACACAAGCACCAATGTGTCAAAGAGGGACTATTTTTGGCTACTGATTATGCTGTCGTTTGAAGGTGAACTTGATGAAAACTCTGTTGTGAGAAAAAGGGGCAGGATAGGCCACATCAACCTGGGAGCTGAGCACAAAATAATGGCAGAGTCACAGATGTTGTGCATCTGCCTGACAATGATAAGGTTACTGTCAGCAGTTTGCCTTTCCTGTCAAACATCTGCGCACAAATGACAACGGCAGAGGAGAAATAACAGGAAGACAGAAAATCAATTTCATTAATCCTACTTCTGTATTATTTTTGCACATTTCCTGATGCAGCTCCCTACGCAAGTCAATTTTACACATGACTGCTGTCCATCAGTGGCTACAGCAAACAATCAGCCTGTTACCACAAGAAAAACACAAGAACGCTAAGAGGAAGAACAGCAAAGAAAAAAACAGATATGTAAGGTAGAGGTGTCAACAGGGCAACAGCATCTGTCAGTCCTGACAAGCACTTGCTTCTTTTCTTGTCACTGACTAATAGCAGGGCTGTCCATTACAAATTGCCCTGTGATTCAGTCTAGATGACACTAGACAGAGAGATCTGGGTGGGGTGAAGAAGCGTGAAGAGACCACTGCGGATTCTGAGGCAACTCAACTCTATTTGGGTCAAAGGGTTGTGGAGGCAACAATCAGACACTTGAGCGATGCCAGCAACAAAGCCAATTTTCAGGAGGTTTAGGCAGTGGAACGATACATAAAAGGTACAATCCTCCCACAACACTGTAGACAATGTCTGGGTCAAGACCTGCTCATGGCCCATCTTGCGCCTGTGTCCTGATGAGGAATACCAACAACTAGTTTTTCCCCCAATCTCTGGTGAGATGGATAACGATCCTCCTAAAGTGAACAGTTTAAATCTGTCAACCACTTTATCAGTTTCAACTCATAGAATGAACCAGTAGGTTATTTTAAATGGCAGCAGCAATTCTCAGTGCCAGGTAAAAATGAGAAGCTGCACATGAAGATTTTCTACACTGAATTGCTAATGTCCACTGATGCTGGTTGCTGATTAGTGGCGTTTGAGTTGGTTAAACCTGTACAGACTGAAATGGAATCTTAGGAATCTAATACTGGAAGCTACTGGTCCAGGTTAGAACAAATATACCATTAATGGCCAAATAATCCACATAAATAATACATTTGCTATAAATAGCAACAGATGGACAATTAGATTATGTAGCAAAAGCAGAGTCATCTTCATGGAACAATCCAAGAACTGTTTTCTAAAGCAATAAGGGGCAGTTATTAAATAACTGCACAGGGAATTAAACTGTCTTGCACATACACAGACCATATAAGGACACCACATGCCTTCACCAAAAGTAAGACAGTCTTGTGAGTCGTTTTAAAATTGAATTAAGGTGCACATTCAACCAATTAGCATCAACAAGAAAAGCATGTGAGCAACTCACTTTAATGGCAAACTTACAACACACGAACAGTGACTTCTTAAAAAAACTATGTCTGAATACATGTCGCAGATTTTAGCACAAACAAGATAGGTTCCTTTGAGTTTCTGGAAAAATAAATGTTCTTTTAAATATACCCTTTAAGACCGCCTTCAAAATGTCTGATTCAGCACTATGTCATGCAGGAAATGTTTGTCAGAGATTGCATCATGCACTTACAATAAAGGCTCCTCTTTCATAACATAACTGATTCCACGGTACATGATGAGTAATGCCCTGTTTACAAATTACAAATGTAAAGCTTGTAATATTAGTGACAATGTGTCAGATGCCAACAGAGAGGGTACATTGGGTGCAATGTACTGTTTTATTAATAAAGATATCAAAAAAGTGTCATAAAACCGAAAAAGTAAAGATAAGACTTATACAAAGCACAGAGATTAATACATTTAAGCCAAATAAAAACAGAACATAGTGCTTTGCAAAAAAATTAAGCAGACTATAATTAAAACAAGAAGGAAAATGTAGTTTGATGCTGTGGCATCACATTCAATTTTAAGTAAAAAGTGTACATGTGTATCTAGACTCTAGATACACATGTACACTTTTTACTTCACTTACTCTAGATTAGATTAAGTGAACCTTGGAGCCATATTCACCTATTATCGACATAATAATGGTAAAAACAAGTTCACAGTATCCTTTTGAGCTTTACAACAGTAATACATATTTCCAACAGGCAATAAGTTGCCGACACTGCAGAAACATTAGATATTACCTCCTAATACAGCTTTATTGGTTACATAGTTAACTCAAAGATTGAAGTTAATATGTGCTTGAATCACGTCCTTAAAATATCATGCTCACTTTGTACTTTGTACATCGTTGGATGCAGGACCACCCACTTCTTGTCAACATATCTTTATCTGTGACACTGACTTTGGACTATTTACACTGAACGATCATGACTGAGGCTCTAAAGTCTGAAGCTCACATCTACTACTGACAAGCTGCAACATCACAAATAAAGAAAACATCGTTAAAGTTTTGTCGTTTAAGACAAACTAAAGTAACCAGAAGTTATCCTTGATTAAGAGTAACATGACTCTTGCCGTGCCATTTCATGTAATCTATTCACATGATGAAACTGGGCGCTCGCAATTGCATCATTACCTGGACACGACTGCAGCTATGTAAGCGGCTATGCAGCGACAACTAGCCGGCTAGCATATCAGCTAACCAACGACTGTCAATGTCTCAAAAGTGCAACGTGAGGGGGTCATAAATCACACCTGGAGAATAAGTGATTAGAGTTGCATCGATATTAGTTTCCTGTTTTGTGACACGTGCAGAGCAGAAAGAAGTGTAACCCCCGACGACGACGACTGCAGCAGTGGGCAGCACCGGCGTGGAGCTCGCTAACAATTCACGCGCACAGCTAAACCCCCCACCTAAGAAACATCTGGTGGGACACAGTGACACAGAACAAGTCCTCTGTGATGATCTACCTACCCGTGCAAGTCGTCTCACAGCAAAGGACAGCATGCTTCCAGTCATGAGGCCAGGCGAGGAGGACGCGGCACAGCCAGGAGACACGGGACACTCACTGCTGACAGCCCCCGGAAATGCTGCCTCAAACGCTGCTTACGCTTTCCTGCCGAAAGGCCTGATGGGAATCGTAGGCCGGTCTGGGGAACCTCACTAGATTTTAAACTACTGCCGTGTGTCATTCATCTATCCACCCAATCCAGTTTTTATTTAATGCACACCACAATGAGAGAATACATACTATACAAGATTTGTGGGGGTTAAAAGTGTGTTTGGCTCAATGCAATTATTATTAATAAGGAAAAAATATGCTGACTTTTCAGATTGGATCATGTGCAGCTCATCTGTAAAGGCAGAAGTTGTCTCTGGGACATTGTGATTCGGGTTTCTGCCCCTGTAACATCAGGTGGGCCAAAGATTGTTTCTTTAACCCGTTGCTTCATGTTTTATGGTAGTTATGTTATGTAATAATATTATTAATTGAATTATGTTGGTGTTTTATGTTGCTCAGTATTCAGTTACATAGTTTATGTGTTGTTACGGGTCTGAATAAGGAACAGCATTGCAAATTTATTTCGTAGCCATGATTGTAAACCTCCGCCCGTGGTAATTCCTTCCTGGAGTTTAATATTTTCTGTGTGTTTCTCTCGTGCTTATCCCCCATACGAAAAATCCGCCAATGTGACTCTAAACTGACAAAATTATGAATATGAGCGTGACTTTGCTTGTCTGACTGTCATTTTATATTTCAATGTCTTACCAGTGCCTGGTGGTTTTGCTGTCTCCCCATTGAATACGGAGAAAGACAGATCACATTCTCTATGGCGGAATAAAAATATGTGGGCTACCTTGGTGGCCTGGGGGCTAAGGTGACAACCATGAAATGCAATATCCCAAGTTTGGGTTTAGCTGGGGACTTGTATGCATGTTATTTTCCATCAATCTCCCTTAATCCAATTTCTTGTCATGAAATGCCCCAAATGTTTCTTTTTTATTTTATTTTACAAAACCAATTAAACAAGCATAAAGAGAATGGATGAATAACAACTGTGAGTAAGCATTAACAGTTGTATTACCACATAGATACTTATAATAAATAATTGTTTATTAGATTTTATATATATATATATATATATATATATATGGGAAAACATACCTGCACAAACACACAAAGGCATACAAAGTCATGCACGCTTGTTCCTACACAAGAATACACAAACATGTATTCGCAGGTCACGCACAAAGGCGGGCACTACGATCCACAACAGCCTGTCTGGTGATTCTTCACTGAAACGACTGCAGAGCATCCGTGGACCAAACAGGGGAACTCCAGAGAATCTGGTTTGAAGTGACTTCATCAATCCAAGTGTCCCGACTGTCCTAGGCAACTTCTGCAAGATACATGATGCTCCCTGGATCTCCATCTCAATGTCATTGATCAAGAACATAAACGTTCATTGAGCCAGAGAGAAATGAAGATTCAATTAGCATTGACTGTGTGTTGTCTAATGAAATTCTGAGCACCATCATTGTCACATCAAAAGTGTAAGCAAAGAGCAGATGACTCTGTGCTGAGTCTGAAAGATAGAGACAGTCTGAGATAGCCTGTATGAGTCATGGGTGTTTTAAGGGGATTTGTTTAATTTGATAAAGAAGAAGCTAGGTGAGTTGATTGGTTTTAGTTAATTGAAGGCTGATTGAAGTTATTTTAAAGTTATATCGACACTATCCTGCACGTTTTATGAAGATCATGCTTTTAGTATAACTAAAACCACAATAGCAGCAATCGTAACTGTAGCAGCAGCAATGCAACAGTCAAAAAAAATGTTGGAACTAACTGGACGTTAAGGTGTGACTGAAAAATGGTTCATACTTGAACAGAAATTTGTCAGTCATATTATTTCCGACATTAGTTGTTTTTCTTTTTTTTAGGATGTAATTGAAAGTCATATCAGATACCTTGTTGGATTCTATTACTGCACAAACCAATTCCCCCCGAAGGATTTCAACATTATTGTCATCTTAAGAATGTTTCACAGTTGGTTTTTCATGCTCAAATACATTCATTATATTTTGGAAAATTAAAATTGCATATCTTCAGAGAAAGCCTGGGTATGCATTTCTAATCTGAGTGAAATGTAACCTAATCCATTATGGCGTCCTTGTTGAGTTTGATAACACGACTTTTCTGCCAAGTGTGTGCCTTTGGCTCAGAAAGAACACATTCACGCAATAAGAGACAGAAGGTTTAAGAGATTTTAATGTGCTTTTTCATACAGTATATTGTATGCATATCCAGCATAGCATTTCTCATACATATAACTCTCTTATATCCAGGGTTTGAAACATATAGCTGAGTGGATGATTAACAGTCAGTCTACCATAATATTACGTCTGCCACACGGGGATGGCACATTCAGCTGCCTCAGAATTTCACATTGTACTCTGAGGGGATAATACGGATTCCAGCTGTTTCCAGCGGAATCCTCCAAACGCAAAAAGTAATAACACTGACAAACAAAGATCAAAAAACAATAAGTGTGCTGAGTATATTATTTACAGAAAAAAGGAAATCAAAACTGGAGTTAACAAATACAAAGTTGGAAAATAATTCAGAGAAATCAGCCATATTCTAACCATCCATAACTCTGATTATAGTTGTTTTAAATCCACAATTCACAGCAATTTAGAGGCAAAAAATTGTCCCCCGCATCTTCACTGTAATCAATATGACTATCATTTCCGTAATTACTGTTATCGTCATCATCTTTGTCATTAATATTGTCTCTTTTTTCTCTCCTCAGTTCAATCTCACACACTTATCCTAAGTAAGGGTGCTCACTTTGGAAGTTGTAGTCCGGGCACACTTTTTGAACCAGCTTGTAATCGATACTAAAGAAAGAGATGAAAATGCAGATCACCTTGAATGGTTTGGCACAGAGCCAGGCAGCGTGGGATTGGGTGTGCTCTGTAAAGCAGGTCTGAGACGGGTCGTACAGGCAAGGTTTGGGCTTCTTGGATCTGTTGGTCTTTTCATACTCCATCCGACAGTTAAAGGTCTTTGTCTCTTTGGGGTCGATGGTGGTCTGCTGGGCCTCTTGGATCTGGACGTTTTGCTGGGTGTGAGGATGCAGCTGTGGCGGTTGGAGAACCTCAAACTCCACCACTTTGGTAGGTGGCACGATGCTGACCGAAGCGTTTCCTAGGCTTGAAGAGTTGTGGCGAAAGTAAACAGTGAAGGTCCCATTGATATGGTCCACGATCTTCCCTGTCACCAACAAGCTGAACTTCATGGTCCTGACATTGAAGTAGAAGTCGCCCCAGCCGAAGATCTTCTTGGTCTTCATGGCTGTCTTTAGTGAGGGCTTGCGCTTTGAGCGGTAGCCTGTCTGGTCCAGCAGGAGGGACTGGTTCCGGCTTGTATCATACGGGTTAAAGAAACTGTACGTTGGTGGCTTGGATTTCATGGGGGTCTGGTCGATGGAAGTGGAGAAGACACGGGTTTGGTACGGAGGCTTAACCACTCGACCTGTTGCTCCTCCAACTGTGCCTCCACCCATTCCATTTGGAAAAGTCTTCATCACTGACCCTACTGGGCCCAGGTCTGAGAAGTCCACTTGCTTCTCCAACCCTTGGACCTGGGGAAATAAAAAAGAAGAATCTTCATTAACAACGTGCTGCACGAGGCTATTCAATTGGTTTATTTACATATTCTTCCTGTTGACTGTCATCCAAAAAAACTGAGAGTCATGTCATTCAAATCAGTGAACAGTCAACATGCCTAAAAATGACACAATTTGTATTTATAATTTCGTTTAAACGTTAGGTAAAGGTTTAAAGATTTTTCTCCATAGCAAAAGAGGATATAAGAGAGAATCTCTCTCATCGAACCTTTGATCATCTTTGACTCTGGAAATCACTATTTGTTTCCTAATTACAGTCAGTCCACATAGGTTTATTTCAACTTGGAGTCAAATGCACGTTTGCAGTGCAAGTGTTTATCAAGGTTATAATAAGAGCAGACATCAGATATTTTGACAGTCCCCATATGGGAATTTGGGAATCACAAAACTGCAAAAAATAAAGACAGGTAACCAGAGTTACTGACACGCCAGAAATACAAAAGGGAAAAAGTCCTATTTTTGATGGTTCATATATTTGGTTCGATATATGGCAACTGCTCAAACTTAACAAAAACATATCTGGTGCAAATATAGCCTAATTATAAAATTAGATGAGTACAGTCAATACATATCTTAGAATCTTTCATCCAAAATTCAATTATTTCCCTACTCAAATTGATTTTTATTTCCACGAGTATCCAAGTTTTTGATGTTGTAATGTTTTATCTAAAAAAACTCAAGAAAAACTGAATCTATTTTTATTAATTTTGCCAGTGATGCACTTGATAGAAAATAATGTAAGCAAATGGATGTGCGCTTTTGTTTGCTCATAAGTCTGTCCGTTATTCACAGGGCTGATTGACTGGACTGGATTCCTCTGCACTGTTTCATGTCTCATCAATCACATTACTGCCATGCTCCCATCCATATGCATCCATACACACACGCACGCAGACTTCATGCTTGAAGCTGTCATGAAGTGACAGGAAGAAGTATTACAACTATTCAGAGAGGTTACATGTCCTTCCCCTGAGGATGCTCTTTGATAGGCTTTAAGACTATTCTCCTCGTAGATTAACAAACCAAAATAAGTAACAAAACAAGCAAAGGATCAGACTTTTGATCGTGCAAGAATGTGTTCTCCCTGTCTTCAGTCCTATCCAGGTCAGTGGAACAGACAGGTTTGTGCCAAAGCTCTCCTCATCTTTCATCAATCACTGAACCTAATAACAACTCCGCGCTGCTGTTCGCAGGGGCAACAGTGCAGCACTCAATACAGGGCGTAATGTATTCAGTCATTCAATTAACATATCTATTTCTGTTGGCCATTCATTAATGTGGTGGCAGAGCTGAATTGTAAGTAGATTGATTGAAGAGAAAATAACTGAAAATGTATTGACCACTGAAGGAATGAATTACCAAAAAATGAAAGGTGTTGATAAATGACCAGTGACCGGGATAATGAACCACTGAAGTTTTTTTTTTTTTTACTAGGCCCCGGCTCCCTCTGTTGCCATGAAAGGAGGCCTATACAGGGGTTTTGCAAATTTAAGTTTGTGAATTGGTGATGTGATTTCAGTTTGACAGGTAAGAATAATATACCGTGGATGGCAGAAAAACGTCAAAATACGTATAGCAACAAACAAAGTGTACAGTGCATGCAAGATGGGGACTTCCTGTGAATGCGCTGTCAGCAGTGCTGTCAGCTAGCTCCATGTGTTGCCATCTGTCAGGCTAACACTCTGCTGGTGCAGTCCTAATCATTTCTCTAGCTGATGGCAAAGAGCTAAGACTAGCACCATCATCATAATCCTTAACCATCTCCAGCAGCAACATCGCACCAGGAACCTCAACATAACCTTCAGGGTCAACCGTATGAAGCTCAAAAATGATTTCATGTTGGGGTCTGAGGTCAATCTTTTGGAGGGTGGAAAAAGCAACTGTACACAGTCAGCACCTTTGCCAAACATTGACCGATTGGAAAAAGATGGGGATGGGTATGGGGAGAGGGCTTCTTCTTCTGTTGCGCAAACGTAAGAAAATGCCGACAGAAACCAATAAACAGATGGACTTTCTATTAGCATAAATGTGACATTTTTTGTGCTTGACAGTAAATCTATTAAAAGGATGAGGATTTGCTAGAAGAAATATCAGATATTTTCTCTTGACGTGAAATCCATAAGCTATGGACTTTTTGCAAAACAGCGGATGTTTGCTATAAGGTCATACCAGGCTGCCGCAGCCAGCGACAGATTGACGGATGGAGAAAAACAGCTTCATCCTTTTCTTCCTCCGCAGCCTCTATTTAGTTAAACAAGAGTAGTAAGTTTTGCAAAAAATTGCCGGAGGGATGTTGTTGGGGTGATGAATTGGTGCATACACACAAACAAACACACATTTGAGTCAATATATTCACACACCGAGTAAGTCAAATAAAGACTCCAGTTGGATGGAACTATGAAATGCTGCAATTATAATTTATCGTTCAGCCTAAAATCTTTAATGTTGTTACTACAATGAGGGTAACTTGTCTTAACAATATTTTAAAAAGCTGATGATTTACAGTCAGAATTATCGACTGTGTCCACTTTATTAGCTTCCCAGTGTTAATATGCAAATATTTGCCAATTAACCACCTAAGCACTCGGTTTCTAATAATGTTGTGTTATTATGAAATTGCTGGTAAAAAAATGTTTGTGACATAAATCACCTCTTACAAGGATTTTGTGCAAACACAGAAAAACAATTTTGGACCAGTCAAGCTCACTTGAATTTACATGGGCAAACTCTACTTGAGGGGAGGCTTTGAATCCTCTTCATAGGGTTCCCGGCCTGCCAAGTTCCCCACAGTGAGACTTTACACTTGTCAACACAGCATTTATATTTTTCCTTGCGATATGAAATTCACGTTTGTTGGATCCTGGCGCAAGATAAAATAAGAATCGTGGAGGACTTATACATATGTATGATACAGGCAATTCAATAACAGCACAATCACAGAAAGAACAATCAGATTACAGCGCTTGGAAGATAGAAGGAGATAGTGGAGAAAATGTTATTAGCGAAGAAGTGAGATGGTGAGAGGAGAGAGTAAGGGGATCTCGTACATTTTCGAGGAATGGCAAACATTAATCATCTTTAACTTCATTTTGAGGTTCATATGAGCAAAAAGCATCCTTAGTCTCTGCTTAGGTGGGAGATCTATAACCTGAAGTACATTCTAGTATGAAATGTAGAGATTGTTCAATGAGGAGAGCTGCTCAGAGGTAGAGAGAAAAGTCAGTGATATAAAATGATGAGACACACATGCCGACACATAGAAAAGGTGAAAGTGAACGACTGTTCAGTGAGAGGCTTCGCGCTAACTTATTAAATAAGAGAAGGTCAGATGAGCTATAGCATGACTGCTGAAACCTGATATATCACATACCACCACAACTGAGATCTCTTTTCATCATTAAGGAGGCTTTTGGATCAATGGTAGCACCTACATATGTGCCCTCTCTGTCTATTGGGTATCTGGTCTTGCGTCTGCTGGTTTCACATCCATCCATAACTTCCACACCTCCTTGATGGCATGAGTATTTAGAGGAAATGGACCTCCCTCTTCCGCCCACACCTGACTCCGTCTCCTGCCCCCCCCACCGTCCCAACCTTTCCCTGAGGACCGATGAGAAGATGAGAGCTTCTAACCTCTAAGCTCTCTCCCAGGCGTGTTCCTTTGTTTAATTGGAGTTTTATTCGCGACAATCAATTCATTTCTTTCTGTGCTCCGGGCTGCATTGATCTGCTGTCACAGAGAAGGGTCATATGTACAGTTCCCCTCCCATCGCACGACAAAACCACAGGCTTTGATACCAGCAGCAGAGTTTTCGGTTTCTACTACCTTACAGCTTGTTGCAATCAGAAGCAGGATAACCTCACATTTCCTCTGGCAGAGTAACAAAGGCTGTAAGGTATTTGTGAGCAGGCATCGGACATTAATTCTGGATGAGATGGTGTGAAGTTGAATTTGAAGGCAGCGAGACACTGGCAGCAGGTCGCCATGTCAAGCAAACACGCTTCAGGTAGGTAACAGGTACAGGCAGCAGGCATACGGGAATACTAATGTGTAATAACAGAGAAAATGTGGCTAAGAGTAACATCCATCTGGCCTCATTATATTGCTGATCGCCATAGATATACTATAACAGTTTTTCTAATTATATATGTAATTTTTACTGTATCTTTTGATAAAGAGAACCGATCCACTAAAAAATCCACCTACAATTCAATCTGCCAACTTTATAGAGATCACTATAAATTTATAATGTATTTTTTATAAAATGTAGCATTGGGCAAGAATCTTGATTTTGGAATTGGTCATCCCTATTGCAGAAGCCCAAGACTGGCACTGATGTAGATACCTAAATGATCAGACATACAGAAAGGATACACATGTGGGGTACAGATGCTGCTTCATTTACACAGGCGCTTCAGATATTTACAGCTGGTGTAACACAATAGGCGCCTCTCTGTCGCACCTTAGAGCACATACTGTATATGGGTCTCAACCCATATCCTACCTGCCTTATAGACTCACCACTCTCCTGCAGGAGAAGGTGTGACTGAAAAGAAAAATGTCTGGCATATTCAGTTCATTGGGCTGCCATTATTATCTGGAGCTGAATATGCAATGAAAATGAGATGATGGATGTCTTTGGATAGGGCTGTCCACCATTGGATGTAATAGGAGCTGGGCCTTTTAATTGACTGCACAAAGTGCTTATTGCTGCTGTAGCAATCAAACAAACCGGTGAGGTAATTTGAGACAAAGTGTGGCACTGTGGTTCAGACATGTACAGTTTTTACCAGCAGTGACTCATCTATGTATAATGAAAACATAACTTTTCTTTCACGTTTCCCCCGAAAAGAGAACTAAAAAAAAACAAGAACTGAAAATGACATTTAATTACAAAAAGCAAAATAAAGCCAGAAGGAAGAAAGATAAACCAGTAAAGGGGAAAGAGAGAGCGAGAAAGAGAGAGGGAGGGAGGGAGGGAAAGGGGGCAGTAAAAGCGATTTCGCAGTCCAGTGGTGTTGCTGGATTATCATGAAAATGAAAGCTACTGAGTCAGGGAGTATCAGAGAGCAAGGAAATGGAGCCGGGACAGATAACACAGTAAGGGAGAAGAAGAAAACGAATAAGAGAACGAGTGTAGGGATGGCAGACACGTCTGTAAAACAATATGAGCCAAAAGTGCAAGAAAAGAAAGAAAAGGTAAAAAGACAATATATATACGACACACAGTGAGATTATGAGTGCAATAAGGCCAAAATGAGAATCACTTCACCCCATACAGAATAATCAGTGGTTTCTTGAGAAGTAATATCTTTAATATTGTTTCAAGAGGACCGGCTCAGCTCTGAAATAATTTTATCTAAAGAAGAAATAAAGTCCTCTTCCTCTGTATCAGGCAGAATCTGGACAATCATGAGAAAAAGTTTCACTTCAGGAATCTTCAGGTTTTGCATATTTGAAAATGGTGCTGCATATAGCAAATACAAACTGGGTTTAATGGACTGATGCAGCATCCACTGAGGAAAGAGGAAGAGGGAGAAAGAGGGAGAAAAAAATGAAAGAAAGAAAAAAGCATTCGTGACAGTCCTCTGCCATTCGATGTCTTCATAAGAGGATTTATCAAGGTATTGTGTGGTGGCTTAAGTGTTGTATTCTGACAATATTGCAAAATATTACAGATGCCAATAATATTGGGGTGACAGGGAAAAGGTGAGCTCCTCAGTTATGGTGTGCTGTGAGAAAAAAAAATGCGGCATTGTAAAGTAATGCCAAAATTATTGCAGCAATTATTTAGTACAGTAAGTTGAACAACATATGTCAACATATGTCTCTAATTCGAAAAAAAAAAAAAAAAAAAATGGGGAGAGGTGGCCTAGTGGTGAGAGAGACATGCATCGGACCAGAAGATTGCCAGCTCTAGGCCCAGTCGAGGCGGTCTCCCTCTGGAAGGATGCACGAACCCCCGCCACTAACAAAAGAGACGCCACCTCTAATGCCCTTGAGCAAGGCACTTGCCCAATCTGCTTCCCGGACGCTCTCAGCTGTCCACTGCTCTGTGGCCTTGCGTGCGCCACAGATGGGTCAAATGCAGAGGTCAAATTTCCCCCAACTTGTTTGTGTGGGACGATGTGCAATTCTAATTCTAACAGGTATTAACAACAAACTATTTAAAAAAAATTGTTTAACTAACATGTTACTTTACTTACTTACTTACCACAACCCTTTCCCCATCTTCCATAAATCAGGTTCAGAAGATACACAGCTATATATACTCACATACAGTACATGCGACTGAATTGTAAACAAATGCTGGCAAAGGGACGGTAGGAAGTTCAAAGCTCAAAACTCAATGCAACTGCAATGCAAGACACTGTAACGTATCAACAACCACTTAATAGCCATACTGTGATAAAACAGCATTAGTTGATGTATATGACATGTAACATCACCAATCGTTTATTTGGGACCTAAGATCATCTTAATTCCAGATATTGCTGTGCTGTGGGATAATTGAGGTATAGGCCAAGAATGTGAAACAACCATTTTACATTCATTCACATTGTATGATTAACTCTCACGGACATTATGCGGGATGATACGTGGAACAATAAATGAATGAAAATACTAAAAATAAAAAAAACACAATTAGAAAATAGAAACATAACAGAGAAAAGTGCAAACTATGTCTTTTGCTGGTCATGGGATAGAGAGAACACTGGAGCTATAAAGCCATTAGAAGCTTTGGCTTCCAGGAGCCTGACATCAGTGGCCATAGATCAACTGTGTGCAGAAGTCCTTGTTCCTCCTATCTTACTTATCACTTTAGATCAGCATGCCGGAATGTTTTTGCCTGGCTAGCTGGGTGGGCATGCCACAGCGACACCTGATCAATCACTGGAGACAAGTCTTCGGGGACCCATGTGGGAAGGAGGGAGGGGCGAAGGTGCATCGGTGGTCTGACGGTGTCTGGTTTGCATGCAGGATGGCAGGCAATGCATCAAAAGATGACAACTCTCCCATTCTTCCTTGAACAAGGGCGGCGGCGCTCTTGCTGGCTGTGCCTGAACTTTAATCATTCATCTAAATAAGTGTTGCAGAAGTCTGGTACCGGAAGGAGCCACCTCGACAGGCGGGCCACCGCGGTGTTTGGGGAATATGAGAATTGACGTGGTGCTCCTGGATTTCTCATTTGTAAACGTGTAAACATATATTTGACTCAGATTGCGAAAGCACAAAAGCGCTCATCCTCATCACCCCCATGCCGCCACCCCTCCTCTTGTATCCGTTTTTTTTTCCCCTCTCGCAAAGATTTATGTATTGAAAGAGTTTCGAATTCATTGAGGTTAGCCTAAGCAAGAAAGGTTTGAAGGAGAATCTGGGTATTCAGGCCCTGGCAGCATGAGCGACATGTCTAAGTGACAGTGATTGATGCCCTCTGTATTTCCCAACGCAACAAGCATATATAAGCGCACACACTCTGCAAACGAACAAACAACAAAAACATTTTATATAAAGAAGGAATCGAATAAACACCAGGGACGGGCAAGGTAGAGGAAGGAGAAGCAGAAAAAAAATGAAATCTGCATAATGAATAAATGTGATAGAGAGACGGAAGGGGAGGAGAGACAGAAAGTCCCAGTGGGCCAAAGTGAGCCTGGAGACGTCAGTGGTGGAGGGATGCTCGGGACACATGGGTCTGTGACGACTCCGACAAGTCACCCAGGCGGCAAAATAAAGCCCGGCTTCCTCAGATTTGTTTCCAGTGCTCATCAGTCGGAGAGCCGGATGACAGATGGACTGGCACTGAGCGCCACGCCAGCGTGTCACTTACTTTCCATAATAAAGACCGGCGCTTTTCCCTCCGTTCACTTCCCTTCTCAGCCAGCCCCCTGCAGTCCCGCTGCCTACAAGGCATTTCGTTTCAATCTGCCTTCTTTTGTGTCGTGTTCAGCGTCCTGCGCCAAATAACCGGTATTTATCTACAAGCGTTTGGTTGTTGCCTCATCAATCCGACCGCACACTTTGTCCCTTCAAAAATATTAAACAGGAATAACTCCCTGTCTCGGGTCAGGGACTTCATTTACAAGCCCATCAGTAAGAGAAATAGAATTACAACTCGCCCCTGATGCTCTTTTCCTTCTTTCCTTGCAAAATTTCTTTCATCCCTTTTCCTGATTCCGCCCTCTCTTCTTCCTTTTCATTTCATCATACTTTTACAGGTGCCATTTTTACATATTACTTATGACTCCTTCTACTTCCATTGTAGAAATTGTTTTTCAAAACTAAAGTTTTCTTATCTTTCCATCTCTCCTCACTTTATTTCCTCCGTGCGTCATTTCTTCACCTTCCCAAGCACCCATCAATGACTGTGACCCGAGCCTTCCACCATCTCCATCATCCTATCCCTTTATTTCCTCATCTTTCCATTCTCCCTTCTCTTCTGTCCTCCTTTCCCAGCATCCACTCCATCCATCCATCCATCCGCACATCAACATCCACATGACCGGTAAGCTAATAAGCTCCTGAAAATTAATTTCATAATCCTAGTCAGCAGGGGGTCAGCTGACTTTTGGGATGTGATACGATGATATGACGAAGATGAAAAGACTAAGTGTGCTCTTCGCCTGCTTTGAAGGATACTCTCCATGTGTCTAAAGCCAAAACCGGCCGCTTGGGGTGTTCTTAGACTATCTTCACTGGGGCTGTTGGGGGAGTTAATTGGAGAGAAAACGGTGAGATGGTGCCAATGAATAAAACCCCTGGGAGATGCTGGCAGCAGGGCACAGCGGCATTACCCTGTTCACTTCAAGGTCATGCACGCACACACACACAGAAGCACACACCTGCTACTGGGGCTGAAGTGACAAGGTTGCGGCAGCCTTATTAGCATAGGAAGCACAAATTACCTCAAGTGGAACTTCATTCTTAAAGAGGATATTTGGTTAAAATGAAGGGAAAATTACATATTGTAGATATAAAGTACAAAATGCATAGTGACTTTCTTCCTCTCTTGCCTTTTGGATGCCTTTGCCAGTGTATAAATCACCCAGCCTCAAGGACGCAGCACTGGGACCCCTAACTGGGATCTTTCACATCCACCATCTGGACACAGAAAACCAGAGTGCTGACCAGCGGCCCTGCTCTCATTCTGTTCCTCTGCAAGAAACACAAGATGTGGGGTGGGTGTACACTATAGATATAAACCGTATCAGTCCAACAACTGATTAGCGTCTACTGGACTTCATTTAAAGAGACAAATCGAAATGGATGAGAGCAGTCTGAGAAAGAAATGGGAGAGATTCAGAGCGAGAGAGAGAGACAATGAGGCGGTGAGAGAGATGCTGGGGCAGACAAACAGAAGGAGAGAAGCTGTCAAATATCTCTGCTCATCCAGAACTGTCCGAAGCATTCATTCATACTCTCCTTCCGTCTCCCGTTCCCCTTTTGATCGCCCTCCTCCCGAGACGGCACTCCTCCATCATTCAACTTGGTTTCACACTCTGTGACCCAATATCAAAGCAGATATGGACAGAAATGAGAAACACAGGATTGTCTATCCATGGAAAAGTTGTGTCCACTTACGGTGGTTATTTGTGTCATGCTATCCACTGGTGTATGTGGACCTATCTCTCTCTCTCTCTCTATGCCTGCCTGTCTCTCCACCAAGCTAAGGATAGGAGTATTCCCCCTTGTCTGCCTCTCTGCCAGACAGGAAAGTCACTTTGTTAGCTCAGGTTATCTCACTGACAACACTTACACATAAA
The DNA here is from genome assembly GCA_016785305.1 of Colistium nudipinnis. Taxonomy (NCBI): domain Eukaryota; kingdom Metazoa; phylum Chordata; class Actinopteri; order Pleuronectiformes; family Rhombosoleidae; genus Colistium; species Colistium nudipinnis. Next base: position 443,030 of record JAFBJU010001912.1, on the reverse strand, counting down.
ACGCAGGGATGTAGCCAAAATAATCAGGTCTGAGAATACCATGGAAAAATTGAGAAAAAGAAATCATCCAAAATTGTCTCAAAGTTCAGAGGTTTTTTGTGATGGGCAGGGAAGATAGCTCTCTCTTAATCAATACATAAATCAATAAATCTATCTAATAAATTGCTTCAACTGTGTGCATGAAACAGCTTCAATGAGCATAGATGGTCAAAGATGAAGCAAGAAGTGGTCTATCATGTGGACACTATCTTTTTTTCACAAAACCATAATTAATCTCTTAAATGGACAGCTTATAAACAGCAAATAGCCCCAATTTTTAGATTTGGTAATCCTAGATGTGTGTGACAGAAAAACCTCTGCAGCAATTTGTATTTAACAAAATAAAAATGTGGCACTGCTGCGATAGCTACATTTGTATTACTGTCCTGCTCTTATTTACACTGCTTGTGTTGATTTAACAGCGATAAAAGGCTTTGAACAGACCAAGACCTGTGACTAATAGTCCACCAGGATCCGTGGTTCAATTACCGTGTGGGGCAGCTCTCTTTTGTCCCTGGGCTAGACACTTTACTGGAATAGCTTCAGTTAAAGACAATACACACACTCGCGCACACACACACACACACTCCTGACCAAAGGATATCAACACTGATACATTTTTCTCCCTCGTTTTTTTTTTTCTTCTTCAAAGTTATGTCCAGAAGAAACATATTGAAAGATTGGCACTATCTAAATGAATGTTTTAAGGGCCCGCGGGAAACAAGGCTCTCTGCACCATCTGGGTCTTTAAAAATCAGGGGACAGCTGATGAAAAGCATGACTGAGGCGGTCTATCCAAAATGTGTGAGAAAACACAGGAAATGAACAGTGACCTGTGAATTCAATTCTGCTTCTTGCACAAAACAGCTAGTGGGTGAGAATTTGAACTATTCCCAGCCGAGTTCGTACATATGTTGATTTTTCTTTTTTTTGGGGTGTTAAGATGCAGCCGCACTCAGGGAATTTTAATCCAAGGACTCGTAATGTGCATGTTGAGCAAACAAACCTGACTCACTGAAAGCTTTCAATGACATAATGTTTTGTTTGGCACGGGAGCGTGGCCAGTATGTGCTTCAAAGGCAAAACAACTTATTTCAACAGAGCTATCTCAGCCTTTGCCTCGGCAGTTTCAGGAAAATCCTGTCTGGAATTCCAAATTCCAGTCTTAAAATGATATAAGTGAACTGACGGACTCGCACACAAGCACCTTTCGCAGTGCAAGTACGAGACGCGTCTTGCGATCTGGCGTGTTTCATGAGCAGATGGGTGGGCTGGGCGGGTTGGCCTGGTGGGTAGGGGATGCAGGAGTGCGTCAATCTGTCATTTCTAACAAGCCAGGAGACTTGGAGCCAGGGCAGGTCACAGACACAGGAGGCACACACACACATACACACACTCCATGTCCGTGCCCATGTGTCACATTCCAACTGTGGCATTCCTGCTAATTAGAACACAAATTAATGATCCAAGCGAGAGAGGCAGGCTGCTTCCCCCCTCTCTGGTCAACATTTAGCCTTCGTCCCAGTCGCATCTGCCTGTGCAATGGCTTCTCATTCTTTTGCTCCTCTCCTTTTCCCCCCTTGGTGTGTTCATTCCTGCATTCTCATCTTCCATGGATAGAGAAACATTCTTGGAATGGTGAGCATGCACAACTTTTATCGACATGCAAGTTTAGAAAAAGGGACAACATGTCCATATTAGGGGTTTTGTCATCTTAACATTATTGACGAAGCTGGGTTGGGTCTACAAGAGGGCACTTCAACTGCCTCTGACACGATTAGTAATGTGACTGTAATTTTATTAAATATCATCTTCAGATGGAATTAGAATTATGGCTAGGATAAGGAAACCTTAAACCTTTTTATTGAGATGCAGTCCAGTTTAAACTGGCATACAGACGTCCTTCCTACTGTGTGCTTTCATCAGCTCTTGCAACTGTCAACAGTGATTTTCAATGATGGACAATACAGAAAGTAAATCCCACAAGCCTTTAAAGGCTTGTGGGATTGTGAATAGTTTCACTTTACTTTATAAATCTTCAATACATTAGAATGTTTAGGCTGCATGCTGATAAACCAACTAATCACAGCTAACTCCAGACTGAATCCCACAGAGGGCTGGAGCTTTTACACGGCATATCTTTTCTTAGCTTTAAACTGACATTTCACTTCTACGGTATCAATCATTTCAATGTCTATTAAATCACCCATTTGTTTTGATTATGATGCAAGCATTCCGTTTGATAGTAATTTCTGGTTTCCTTTACACCACACAGCACTTTGACATACTAGAAAGGTCAGGCAGGCCTTGTAATGTTATATTAATGGTATTTTTTTTTTTTTTTTTTACAAAGGCAGTCTCACGACTACGTCAGACTGGTGCTTTGAGATGGAATAACTTCCACAGTCAGTCAAACCGCTTTCATCTGTTGTAGGCACTGACATTTGACCATAAACAATCCAAACATATCAGCTTGCATTGTAATCTGAATATGTGTTCAGTGAAGCTTTGTCACCACCGTGAGGAAGGCAGTGCTTTAAAAGTTTAAAACTAAGATAGCCGCAAATAAATCTGTACATCTGGAACAAAGGGCCATAATGCTACCAGGTGTGAAGGAGCCATTAGTGAAGTAAGCCATGTAGTTGCACTAAAACTTCCCCATGTCTTTGAAAATCCTGCACTTCTCGTCTCACTTACATTATTTTCCCCTTTCGCCTTTGTGAGAAATCAGTCCATGCATACAGTTACATGGAACAGGATAACATGGATAATTGGGGGTGTAACTTGCAGAACCAGAGCCGTTAGTTCCCTCTGAGCTGTCCTGCTGAATAAAAACCTTGTTCTGTGATTGTATCTGTTATTCTTTCGGGAAGATTCTGGTGCAAAGTTAAGGAAGACAACAACAGCAAACTCAATCTGGCAGTGCTCCTCAGCAACCCAGGACAACTTGCCCACAATGCATCAGTGGAGGACTGACCTTGAGTGCTCAGCATTAAGGTCAGGAAGCATCATTAGTCCTGCTTGCCCACTGCAAGGCTAAGAATAGGAACATGAACAGATTAACGCACTCGTCATCACCATATATCTTTCCCTGGTTTTGCTTTGTTCTTATTTTGGTTCTTGTTTTGCTTTTTTCATCCGGGGATCGCTGGAAAGATAAAAAATAATTAAATATCCCACTGTAAAACATGTAAGCCTAAGTGGGATTAAATGAGCAGCAGGACAGCTCTGAAGTGAGTATCATCATCTACACTGCCAAATAAATATGTAACATGAATCATAATAATTCTGTGTCTTTCTACAAAAAAACAGTTTCTTGCTATCGTAGTTCTTTACCGAGATGATATTACATGTACGGGTGTATTTATCAATGGTCACACTTTAACATGTACCATATTTGATTTTCCTGAGGCAGTTTGCCAGAGCATAGTAACCACTGCTTTCATTTATTAAAAAAAATAAATGAATGCAACCTGCTCACATGAGCTGCAAAACTACAAGGGACGGAGAAAGAACATGTTTTTTTTTGTTTTTTTCCAAAACCATACACAAATCACCTGCCAGTAAAAGCACACACCCTGCATCCGTTTTTCTTTCTCTTCAGTTTCTGCTGGGGCTCTGGCTCACAATCAATACCTTTCACCGCTAAGCCAATCTGCAATAATAAAGGTATTAGAGACAGGGGAAAAAAACACCAAATCTTATTAAATATAGGGAATCGGTCTCTTCCGTTCGGAGGTTTCCTGTCTCTTGTTGCTTAGGCGAACAGGAAGCCGCTCCATTGGACAGACTACAGCTGCTGGTTTGATTCCTAAATGTTCTGGGATGATCAACAGGCTCAGTGCCGGTATTGGGGATTATAGGTAGAGTTCGGAGCTTAGCATTCCGCTCACCTCTCCTCCCCGCCATGTATATTTCACAGGATTGCCTTTTACATTCAGTGTGTGGCTCAGTCATCTTTATTTCATTTTGTGGCATTTTTTTTTTGATAATTTGAGCTGATCTTTTTTTGCCCCCTCCACCTTCCATTCTTCCTGACAACCCCCTCTACTGACAGAATCAGTAATGGCATTATGCATCATGCACTCTGAAGTGTTCAGCAAAACAAACAAATCAACTTTAAGGCAGATCTATGTCCTGACATCAGGGAAAGGGGATGAGTCACATTGTGAACATCAATGTACAGCAAAGTTATTGGCCAATTATTTCATTATGAGTAGAACATGATTTGTCTCCATCTGTGGCAAACTGACAAAGTTTAGAAAGACACATCTGCGTACAAACAGTTAGGTCCCATAATCTACCAGAACAATCAAGAACAACTCTACCACTGCAGAAGAAGTCCAAGAAGAGTCTTGGTGGACAGGGACACAGAATAGATGTCCTTGAAGAGAATCTGGTTCAAAACATGCGACCGGAGACCAGACTGCAATAACCCTAAGCAAACAGCCAAAAGAACACTGGAATGTCATTAGGACAAGTTTCTGCTCAGGCAGAACATCTTTTGAGAAAAAATAACATTGTACTTCCCAGGTGCTTAAAAGAGCATACAAAGAGCAGATCGAAATAATAAGACACACTGCCCAAATCTAGACATAATTAGTAAGTAAAATGTGTATTGTCGTATTGTACATAAATGTCATGGATAAGAAAAATGTAGTGCTAAAAATCAAATTTGGATGATGTACAATGAGAAATTAAACTGTACTCTTATCTCTCTCCCTTTTATGTATGAGTCCAAGACATTTCTCTTCCCCAAAGGGTAGACATAGATTTCCTTGCAGAATTCCCATGACTCTTTTCCAGAGGCCTGAGATTTTTTTGAACATTGTCTCATTACAGTTAGCTGGCCCTCAAGGGGACAATTAAACCGCAAACACAACAATCTAAACACACTCTGTTAGTTTTACCAATACAACCACCATTGTCCATAGAGCTGACTCTTTATTTTAGACACACGTTTCTGATCTTGTTGAACCTGTTCAATGGCCCTTTGAGTTATCCTTATTTGCAGCTCACTAAAGATGATAAATGAGCTGTATCAGCACCAAAATCTCACCAAATCCATACCAAGTCAATTTACTATGAATGTGTAGCAGAAGGGACATTTAGAGGGCTTTTTGTACACATTGCTGCACTGTTCATCTCCAAATGAAGAGCAGAGTTTTTCTACCGTGATCTCAAACTCTTGCAGTGTGAACATTGTCCATTAATTTTTTTTTTAAATTATAAACTAATGAGTCACCCAAGTGTTTCTTTTCTACCATTTTAGGGGCATGTGGCACATGTCATCCACAAAACTAACTGTGAGAGAAAAAAGGTTGATTGCAGAATTTAAATTAATGCCACATATCCCAGATTAAACTGTCAACCAGAATGGACACACCTAATATCAATGATGATGTGATGACAAGCTAATTTTACACCATTTCACAGAGCACTACAGGACAATTTATCTCACACCTACTTGAACCACAGTCGATTGTGTGGTGGAAATAAAATTAGAAGATTGAAAAAATATATTTTAATTAAGTTTGAGTGTATCGTAGATATTTTTCAAAGGGCTGGGGTTTTGATTAGATTAGTGGATTTAACAGCAAATACATTTCATATATATAACGCCTAAAGAAAACAGGTTATTGATATAACTATAAAGAACAATATTAAACTTTTAGCATTGCTTCAATAAAATCTCTCCCAAAAATGTAATGCATAAATAAACAAAAGAAATACAAAATAACATGAAATTGCAGTATCATATGTTTAAAAACGATAAATCATTAATGATATATTTTTCACTATTCACAAGTTGAAGTTAGAAGTGGCCTTCTAATGTCATCAAATCCAATTTACAGACTCACTGTCGGGTTTATATCTAATCTCATCTTTTGAATATTTCATTGTATACTCTGCATTGTGGATGTATGTTATTCAATTTGTTTTCTGCCAAATAACTGTCCAGCCTTCTGATGTCTGAAAATAGAATGAAGAAATACATTTTCAAGCAGTAGTGTAACACAAATCCATTATTGCTTATACCATATGAAAAAAACATCCGAAGCTTAAAGGATTGACATGTTTTTATCGGACACGGCATTCAGTCTAATCTATAAAACAAGTATGAAATTATTTGGCTGAGAATGTAATTTCCACAACACTGGAAATGTGAATGGAAAAGAGGCACTGGGGTTTGATATCACAATAAAGACCAGAAATGAAATCATTAAACTATTTGGCAACAGAATCTAATCTCTGCTACATCAGAAGAAGTAAAAGAAAACGGGAGGACAATATCTCAACAAAGAACGTTATTACAGCTGAAACTTAATTCTATCCAAAATAGAAATTATTGTGAATTTCGCAGACCCCAGAGACACTAGCAGTGTTTTACTGTAGGAATGGATACAGGGGGCGAAACATACAGTACATACTGTTTAAAAACACAGATTAAATTACATTTGGAATCTATGTCCCATGAAACATAATAACTGGAACAGGTAGGACATCTCATATTAAATGAAATATTAAAAAGGTGGGGGGTGAATGTGAATTATGGAATGGATATGGGTGAGACAGGGCACTTGGATTAAACATCATGGAAAATTGCAAAAAACATTTATCAGCGACATTCATTTGTAAATCTCATTTTAATCTCTATTTAGTGGATGTGGCAATCTCCAAATAACGCACATCCAGTTAAATACAAATAGCTTTGCCTGATGGGATTTTGTAAGATGTGATAAACCTTGAGGCACACAATGACGTGGTAACAAAATTGGTGGACACGTCATTTTTGATATTACTCTGAGGTTAAGACCTAAAAGTCGATCACAAAATGATGTTCAGATAGTAAACCACACCATAAATTAAGGGTTTGTGTCACTTCTTTGAGTGAGGATTTACTCGTTCAAGGTCCGCACAGGAAGTTTTGATACCAGACTACCGCACAGGTATGTGTATGCAGTCGTAAGTTTTTTTTCAAAACTCCTGGCAGTTCTGTTTTTACAAGGCAACGGGGTCATCAATCATCCACAGATATCTTTTTAATCTCTTTCTCTCTGTCCTTGTGTGTGCATGTGTTTGATTTATGTGGCTCAGCAGGCCAACACGATGGACAAGATGGTCTCTCAATACCTTGCTGTCTGATGCTGGAAGACATGAGATCACACTGGCCTCCTTATCGCGACAACAAAAAAAACACCCAACCACACAGAGTGACAGAAAAAATAAATAAAAGGAAATGAATACCTTGGAAAGGAAGAGAATTAAGGAGGCGAATGGTAAAAGCGATGACGGACTGAGGTGGGGGGGACTAAACAACACTGGCTCTATGCTCTGATAGGTAGGCTATGTCTCCATGCTCCCAAATGATTACATTTGGAGCAATTTGAAATTTGAGTTTCTGTTGTATTTATCACTAATAAATAAGTGTGTATTTTCTATCCCTTGCTTTGTCTGTGTTCTGGTAATTTGTCAAATGGGGCTTTAACCTTTCTTTCTCTTCATTCACCTCTACTCAGATGGCGTTTATGAATATTGATTGCTTGCTTTCTAGGCCTGGTTGCTGTTCTTTGTGAGATTGCACTGTTTATTCATGTATCTGAGCACTAACTATATATGCTGTGCAGTTGTTTCTATTTGAAATGTGAATTGGATAATGGAGGTGACTTGAGTGATCATCGCTTGTATGTTTGAAATTATATATTTTATTTTATACAGACAAATGGCTCCGGTTTTTGTAAACAAAGATACAGCGGCAATCTCACTGAACAGACCAGGAACACCAAATGTAGAAAAAAAACAACATTGCTCCTTTATTTGATACAGACTTTTTTTCTGAAAAGAAAGCACCATTTGCAAAGCAGATACGCCATGTATCCTGTTGCGCCAAAACAAAGTTTATCGTTTTTGACAAATTCAGTTCACATTAAAAATAGGGCATTGTGTTTATAACTGAAATGTTTTTGTTACAAAGAGAGGAAACAGACACACAACAAAACAGTACAGCACTGCACTGCACAGCACAGGTCACCTGGACCACAGGGCTTGCAAATGACCTTGATTTGCTCAAGCAATCGCTGTCTTTTCACTGGCTGAACTCTGCTCAGTTAAACTTCGCGCACTCGTGCAACGTATTTCACTCAGGCAGACTCAGGCATGCACACCGCGTTTAAAGTTGCCCTGTTGCCAAATTCTCTGCTCAAAGTCATGGGGCGAGGAAGAAACGTACAGTATAATCAGCATTCCCTGGTTGGTACTTCAGGGATTACAATGTTCTGCTGTAGCCCTCTGTGTTTGTGCTGCATTACATTGTTCAGGCTCCCCCTGAACACAGCCCTCTGCAGCCTCTCTCTCTGGTGGAACATATGTGTCTGATTCTCTATCTGTCACATCCCACCCCTCATTCTCTGCCGGCCTGTTTCTCCAGGTTCCGCAATATGTCACTGTCACTGACTGGTCATGTTGCTACATGCAGTTTGGGGCCTGCTCCGCGTGTTTGCCAAAAGGGAGGGTGACATCTGGTGAGCAAAGTGAACCAAGACTTCGGGAAACCGGTTCCATCTGTGGTTTCCCTGGCCGTGACACACAGAGGTGGAGGTTTGAACCCCAGCTCCTCCTGTCCACATGTCAAAGAGCCCTTGGACAAGATGCTAAATGTCCCACCCACTTTCCATCATCAGTGGCTTTATGTAATCTGTGTGGGTGATTGAGTAGCAAAGTGTGTCACAAAGTGTGGACAAATCGCTTTAAAACCGCAGCCATTTACGAAGCATAACAATAGTACAATTATTATACAGTTTAGTTAACCAATAACTTATCATGAAAGAAATGTCAAAAAAAAAAAAATTCCTTACAAAACAGCTTATATAAATGTTTTCTGCGAACAATTCCATCTCCAGTTTCTTCCTGAATAACCACTGTGACCACAGTAACTCGGTATATTCATTATCTAAGGTTATTACGAATCAAACAAAGGTCGTTATTGGGGATGACAGGATTTACAGATAAATGCAACGCCTCAAGTCAAAACTTCATTTTCATCCTAAGTTCTGACGAGTCATACTCCACACTGCCAGTTGAGGGACGTGTCCCTGAATTCATGTTGAAAATTATCTGTCCAGTGTTTAAGGTGGAGCCCACCATCACCACCATCGTCTGATCCATCTGACCAGGCATTATGTATTTACCTGCCAAGAAATTCACAGCGAGCCCTGTCAGAGCCTTGTGAGCGAACACAATTTGTGGGCTGGTTCTACAAGGCTACTCACTTATTAGTGACTTCCTCACTCACAGATACGGCCCGTAAATCGAATTGTCATGATCAGACTGCAATCAAAGGCATGAAGTAGTAACATCCATGTCAAGGTCCTCAAACACACACTGACAGTTGAGCTCTGCGGGAGGAGAGTAATGAAATTTGCCAGTATGATTGTAGATGTGAGAAGATTTTCTCCTGTTGCCTCACCCGCTCTCACACAAACAGGCACACACACACCCACACACACGCACGCAGGCACACACAAACACAAGACCCCCTCTTCAGGAATCTGCTTTGGGCCAACTTGGACTAAGTTAAAGGACAGAAAGTCTACCTTCACAGCCTCCACACACACACACACCATTCCTTCCCTCTTGCCATCTATGCCCCTTGCTTCTTTATTTCTCAGGGTAATTAGCCAAAAGCCGAGCAGAGATTTTATATAATTCAGCAGCAAGTGGCCGTGTCTCGATCCAGTGAGAACATGGAGACTGGAGCCAGAAACCTAAAGGATAGGAAAATGGAAAAGCAAATCCAGTTTCCACCAACTCGAGCTACCAGTACACAAGGAGTCAGAAGTTGAAACTATTCTCCTCACATATTTTATTTCTTCAAGGGCTAAACTTTAATCAGACACACCGTGGGCCCGGGCATGACCAGTATCAAGACGAGAGATCAGGGTAGAGGAAGAAGTGAAAAGGGCATGCAAGAGGAGAAATGGAGCAATGGAATGAAAGATAGAGAGTCGATTGTGAAGGTTTTGACGGGCAGGTGGTAGGTGAGAGAGGGGTAGGATGAAAGACTAGTGAGAGGGAAAGACAGGGGAAAATAGACCGAGAGAGGTGCGAGGGATCTGTGACCAAATGGTTCGGCGGAGTGCTCGCTCTCCCACTGAAATCTCCTGACCACTCTCCATTAGGCCGGAGTCCAGTAAAACAATATATAGAGAAAGTTTGGACGTGGCAAAAACAGTCGGCAGAGAACCCATAAAAACAAACACCGAAAATAGCGGCATTGTCTTGCTTTCATCTCAGTAATGCATCCCTTGTAGCTCCTGAGATCCTGAAAGGATGCAAACAAGACTCCATTATTACATGTCCTAGTCTAGAAAAAAAAAAAAAAAACACACCATCAAATCCCTGAGGTTCTTGTATGCCCGGCGGATTCACACAGGATCTTTTATTTATTAAGATTGCGTGATTACCAAGGTTTAGAGCATACGGAGGCTTACTGTGCCAAGGTGGCCACCGTTCTTGGAGGGTTACTGTCTTTTTTTCCACCCCTCTCACTCTGCCGCAGTTCTCCAGTAAATGCAATGCATGTCTGGATTAATGCATTACAAGCCATGCTGGAGATATAAAAAAAATGATAAAGACAAATCCCTCTTCACGCTGAGCTGACCCTGTGCCTTCTCTGCTGTCTGCACCGTGAGTTATGATATTTGTTGTCTCTCGGATTACGCTTTAATATTTCATTGCATGCGCAAAATCCTACATCTGTGTATCTCCCCAGATGTGTCATTATCAATCACAAGTCCCTCTTAAAAGCCAAGGCTAACTATGTATGTTACAGTCATAGACCAATAGTGTGTTCATGAGTGGGGAAAAAATATTAATATTAATATATATCATACGTCCAATATTCTACCAACACTATAAAAAAAGGTCATTACACATTGTGCACGTAAATAGTCACACACCGACACACATACACAGAGACATACAGCACTTTTTTTTCCTGAAGATTCTGCAACAGTACCGGGCTCTGTCGAGTTTTTATTAATTTCACGTGTTTGTCTCTCGCACTAGTAAACACACGTGAATGCATCAGAATACACACTGCTGTCACAAATAGCAAAAGTATGAGGCACAGCGTGCCTGCTCCCACGGGGAGCAGAGACTAGGCAGCGCATTGACCACGGGCAGAGGCGCGATGCCATAACTGGTGGCCCCCGCCGAGAGCCGAGCAACTCAACATGCATGTTTGTTTCATACGTCATCGGGAGCCAAACGTCCCTTCTGATGTGATCTATTTCCAATGCTCGACTCTGCTCCTCGCAGCCAGGAAAAATAGAGAGAGAGAGAGAGATCAACACACTGCTCACATCATCAAGATAACGGGGGACCTCGCAAACTAGAGCAACATCCGCGGAGCGATCCAAAGTAGGACTGACCACTTCACAACCGGAATCTCTCTCTGCTGCTTTGTGAGAGTCGCGCAAAAAGAGGGCAACAAAGCCCTAGTGGAGAGTCGGGCAAACTATTAGTTGAATACATTAATAAACAAAGCACTATTTATGATAAATAGTAAACACTGAGTTTGAAATATTTTATCTGAGTGCCCGACTTTTTCTGCATAAAACCAGGCATGTTGGTGAGTACTACTAAGCACAGAGATTAACTGCGGGTAAAAAAATCTGACCAAAACATAAAGAATGAAAAGTGAAATATTTTAAGACAGGATGGATGCAATTATGGAGCATATCTCTGCTCTAATTCCCTGTGCAGTAAAATCTCTAAGTGGGGATGCTCTGCCCTCTTGGCTGACATAATTTTAGGGGCCATGACACATTGCTGTAATGTCCCTTTAAGCTTCAACTAAGTGTTTGTGTCTGTCATCGTGGCTGTAATACCCCAGTGGTAATCGATGTTTAATGAATAAGCACTTTGTTTATCCCACCTTGGTCATATCACCATAGAATAAATAATTGAATAAGAACTCATGTTACCCGTGTTCCCTAATTTTGCCTCTCGTTGTGGACATGTCTCTGCACGCCATCCTCATTCTACGCATGCATGTCTGTGTCAGACATATTTATAGCAAACAAATTACAAGTGTTTTTTTCAAACTGATGCCTTTTCAGGCGTTATCGTTCTTTCAGACAATCCCTGCCCCCCCAACAGCTCGTCTCAGCAAGCAATTTCCCACAGTCTCTCCGTAAGGCGCGGTGAGTCATACACAATACTATTGTAATAATGGTAGCCCATTCATTGAGGTAGGCGTGGGGCATTAAAATGCTGTGTGAGTGTGTGTTCTGCAGTGTGGGTAGAGCTCAGTTCGAGACGGAAATATAAGTCCCGGGAGGAAAATTATAGAAATAGGATCAGGTCACAAAAAGGAGACCAACATGAGAGAAACACAGAGTTTCAACGCGATAATTTGCATTTGTCATCCCATAAACCTTCTCAAAAAAATCTACAACAATCTCCACCACACAATCAATCATTCGCACTTTCTCCTCCACCGCCCAAGCTGGCATAGGGAGCTTTGACGGAGGCTCGGACCAGGAGAGACGAGACCCTCCGGAGGCTGAGACGGCAGCTGTGCTCAGGCCTCCTTCTCTCCAGATTGTTCTGGCAGTGAAACCGCAGTCGCTTGGTCTGATGTGGAGCCCAGTGTTCTGCTTTTCTCTCACTCAAACTGTTTTTTTTCCCGCTGTAGCTCTAGAACTAACTTTTCCAACAGCATGTCATGGATATTTTGTGCTCGTGTTAAAGACTGTTCAAATTTTGCACGGTGTCAAATTGGGTGTCAGGGATCGTAATTGTGCGTGGCACGATAATGCCAATGAGTAGAGCATTTGACGGCTTATTGATTATTTATATTTTACAGCTTATGTTATCCATTGATCATTGATCAGACAGACTGACTTTGTGCAATACATCCCTTTTAACACGTCATCTTCTAAACTGCTGCAGGCGCATGATTAATTCCTTCGATAGCGGTACTAGTGAAGCTTCATTCAAAATACAAAAAATATTGAATACAAAATCCTTCCTTTTTTTACCCCAAGTACCTTGTGCTATTTATATGGCATTTTATAAAAAAGTATGCAATAGGCTGTAAATGTAACCCAAATATAGATATAAAATGGGGGACTCTCTGTCTGCCTGTCTGTCTGTCTGACTTGGCTGGTGGATGTATTCCTGGGGACTTGATACTCACCGCTGCTAGGTTCCATAGTAGCCAGGCTTACTTTTGAAATAACATGCAAAACAAACAACATTCTGAAAATGTGATGGTCACTGTGCACTGTACAAGTACATGCAGTGATGTGAAACAAAGGAGCTGACTGCAGGAGATAAACATCATCATCAATCATTCCCCGTTTCCACGGTTTTGCATTAGAGGGGAATGTGACTACCGGGGTGGGAATGCGAATGGAACAATTTCCTGTTTACTACACTCACAACACCTCCTGCATTAGTACACAGAGACCAGAGGTAGACCTGTTCAAACTTTTACTCGACCATTTGCATTGTCAGAATAGATTGATCCAATTCAATTAATCCAATTCACTCCCATTTAATAGGCCTCTGATTTAAATATTAATTAAGTGTCCAGTTAAACTAGTCTATGCATTTTATATCTCAACAACCTATCATTTACCAACAAATACATTTGTATATAGTTGCAATATATTAGTTGCCTCTATTAACATATATATATATATATATATATTTATATAAAATCACTACTCATATATGTGACTTAATCTTTTTTATGTTATGTTGCTCACGATGGATCTAAAGGTCGCAACTGCAAGATAAACTGAAAGCAGCGATGGTGTGGAAACTGATTGTTGATAATATGAGTCAACATCCAAAGTGTAGCACGGACAGACCTGTTTTTGATGGGTCAGTGGGCCCAGTACTAATTTGGGTCTTGAATTTGGAAGTAAGGGGACCTGATTCTCATATCCTGTCTGCCCTGAGTAGCTTAGCCTAAGCTTTTATACCTGGGACACAGCTGTTCTGCTGCAGACTGGATTGATGAAAGTAAGTACACAAGTAAGTCTTCGAGGTAATGTGTAAAGTCCACTCCCATCTTATCCTCAACATATCATCGTGTTCTTCTCACTCTTATTTGAAAAATGTGCTCTTTGGAAGCACACGTAAGACATAAAAATGAACCCATACTCCTGATTAATGTCAGGTTATTTCCAGCAAGTCTCTACGGAACCAGAAGGATGATAAAGTAGTTAAGCAAATAATTAAAACTGTTGTGTTACACAGTTTGGACGATAAGGTGACAGAATGTGATGAAGTGTTACGTGTTAAGATTAAACTACTGAACTTTAAAAAATACATATTTTATAATGAGCTCAACTCAAAAAAGGAGAGCAGTACTTGATATTAAGTGTTGAACATATCAGTGACAATAATCTAAGATATCATTCATATATCAAAACCATACTAACTATCCTATATACACAACACACATGAACGCAATCACAGAGAGTTCTCATATTATATATAAATTGCCATGCATGAATAGCAGCTGAGCCTCTGACCCAGAATCCCCTTTAACCTTTAACATCTGCATATCAAATATAAACAGGAGGAAGAAGGCCTGTTCAGCAGTGAGAGCAGCAGCAGCTCTGTCCATGCTAAAGCTAAACAGGCTCTAGGTTTCTCTTATTGTGTGTCTTAAAATAATACCATGGTCTTATCTGTAATTTTGCAATGTATACTCCCTTTTCCAAATTCAGGTGTAAAGCTGTCAGTCAGCTTTTGTAGTTGGCAGTACCGTCGTTTCGGGCAAAATATGCAGTTTCTATTTCCATTGTTACTGGACAATATGTTCTGAAATTCTGAAAGAGTTATTATACAAATCCGGGCTCATTGTTTTTATGTTTCGAAAGAACATTTTTAATTAAATCTCCAGATATCCAATTAAATGTTATATGTTAATGTCCTACACAAGCTCCATTACATGAACAGCCATGATAGATGCTTGTACAAAGCAGAACCTACACGTCTATAATGATGTTTTATTTCATATTAGTCTAAAATATATGACATCTTCACACATTTAAATTACATTTCCTTCCCTGTAAGGCTAATACAAAGCCTGGGGTGGAACTATGGGGATGGCTTAGTTTAAAAGTAATGGGGATGTCAGAAGTGGGGCACAGGGCTCTTGAAAGTGGAGAAAGCAAATTAATAAAAATGGCTTGTTGCTTAACCTTAAGCAAACCATGTTAGAATTCATTAAAATACTGTATGAATCCCTGCCATTTTTTTTAGGTTAAAGAATGCTTTGATCCCTGGGAACAATTTCGGAGGCAATAGATTTAGCAGTAATGTGATTGCTTCTGTCATCATGATTCAACAGATTACATATCTAATCGGTTTGTGAACAGAGAATATCATTTGCACAGATTACAGGCCAGTGGGGCGTCCTGCCTGTTGAAACTGGGCTGTTTGACAGTTCAGATGATAAACAGACAGGAAGACAGACAGATGGATGGACAAGAAGACAGCGAGTGGGAGGCAAACCATCAACTACCTGAATTAATCCAGTGCGGAAAAACATGTGATTCTGCTGATGTTCTGTTCTGATTTTTAACCCTACAATGGCAGGAATAAGTGCATGGGGCCTATACCGAAGTGCAAAGCAATGCGGCATATGAGAGACATGATTGCAAAGGAAGTAGGACTATATGTTTATAATAAAATTAAAGTGAATCAGTTGCTCTAATATCCCTGGGGTATATAGCAAGTTGTTTTATGGGGGGAGATAAGAGGATTTTGTCAGGTTGAGATGGCGGCTAATGCTATTGTTCCTACTGGAAGCATAAAACAGTAAAACATCTTTTCACACATCTTTTCTTCTTTTGTAGTGCTGTTGCTGTAGATATCATTTCTAATACGAGGTGTAAAATTGCAGCATTGGACATCATATGCAGGAATTTATATTTTATTTATAAATATATATATTACATTTTACAAATTCACCAATAAAATGTTCTCA
Organism: Colistium nudipinnis; assembly: GCA_016785305.1. NCBI lineage: Eukaryota > Metazoa > Chordata > Actinopteri > Pleuronectiformes > Rhombosoleidae > Colistium > Colistium nudipinnis. Next base: position 426,976 of record JAFBJU010001912.1, on the reverse strand, counting down.
TATGTTGACATTTTTTATTAAATCACTTTAAGTATTCACAAAATATAGATGATGCAATTTGAGATGCAATGTTAATGCCATGTGGATTCGCATCCTTTTTCTCATTTTGTCTTTTCATCTTCCATTGCAAACACTCATTTATGCACTTACACACATGCTTCAACAGGCCTCTACATGACTGTAAATGACCACCAAGGGTGGGCATTATTCAAAGAGACCACCACATTAAGTTAAAGGGATGGTTAATGTTACATTCTGTTCCTCCCTTCCATTTCTATCTTGTCTTTTCTTTCCTCTTCCCTGTTCACCAAATGTATCACCTGCATGCCCTCATTTCTTTGCTGCGTCCTCTACCTCTTCATGTCTTAATCCCTCAATTTAATAGTGCTTCCCAAAGACTTAACATGTCAGATTATGTCAGCCTAACCACGGTGTTGTCTACCTACACCACATGGTTTTGAAAACAGGATGGAATATTTCCAGAAAGGTTTTGCTGATATTTAAGACAGAATATGCACAGCATTTCCAGGAGAATTGATTTGCATTCAATCTTCTCATCTCAAAAGATGTGGCAGTGATATTACCTTTCTCAATACACCCTAACTGCAATATACCAGCAGCTCATAGCTTTTTGGGATTTTTGTATTTGGAGAAAATATTGGCCAAGAAAATTCTTACTTTTGATCAGTAAAGTTCCCTCCTTTCCACCCCATAAACCTACCAGTCCTTACACTACAGTACAGTCAAACAATTGGATCAAATGACGGTCCTCCGCTAATGAGACTTGTTTTATATGTCAAGACTATTTTTTAAACTGTCTAAAAATAGCAGGGGTTGAAAATGCTCTCATGGCTCCAAAAGGATTTACAGTCATCTCCGTTTTACGGCTTTATTTAAAAATACATTTGGTGTTTTATTTTAAGGAAAATCAAGTGAGGTATAGTTATCCACAATGGAAGAGGAGCAGAAAAGGGAGGGAAAGAAAGGGGAGGAGGAGGAGGAAAACGAAGGTGTCAGAGGTTAAGAAGTGGAAGGTGATGGGAGACATGGTGAGAGGTCATGTTTTTATTCTCTTCCATTTCTTGCTGAGGCCAAAGAAAAACTAACAAGGCTACAGATGGCGTGTATCTGCTGGGGCAAACAGCTTGCATGGCATTGAATGGTTGCATTTTGTGTTCTGCTATGTGATGAGGTCTATATATAATAAGTTCATTATTACAGCAATCGAAAAACGCTTCTAAAATAATGCGCAAACAGCCAAAAAGGAGTGAGCGCGCACACACTAGCGCGTATACTCACGCGTTTTGCCCCCAAAGAATCAGCAGCTGCTGCAGCCAAAGTATTTGCCATAATGATGCCGAGATAATACAAGCCACGGGCGTGTTTAAGTTCTGAAGAAAAATCAGAGGAAGTTGCTGCGAGCGCAAATAGATAACTAGATAAGGAGGACTGCTCCACTCCGAGTGAAGAAGAAACAGCACCACATATTCGCGTTGGGAGATAGCGGAAAGTTGCACAAGCGAAACATCGAGCCAAAATATATGCCATTTTCAGTTTGGGTGTTTGTTTTATGGTGTAACCAGTCATTATGAATATCCCATAACTTTAAATCAAGTTCGAAATATATTTGTTTAATTAGGATCCCGATTATAAGTCACAATCAAAAAGAAACTATGACCCATATCCTGCTGGGGGAAAATTCCATTCTAAATATATCATTCCAATAAATATATTACATGACGTTTTACAGCGGATGTTTTTATTTTTACACTCTTACACTTACACTCTAAAGGGAGAGGATAGGCGTTACTCTCCATACGCTTGTAAGTGTGATTGGACATTATAAAAAAAAAAGTAAGTTTCTCCTTTTGGTTCGCAGGAGTAAAAATAAACTCACCTTCCGTAGGATCCACTGGCAAAGGAGAACTATGGTCCAACCGAGCACCTGCATGTCACCTTCCTGAATAGCGGACCACCCCAAAAAACTACACGTCTCCCCGGCTGAACATGAACAAAAAGGACACAACGGCGAAATCCAATCAATCCCAGGTGGCAGACGACAAGTGCAACTATTAGAAAAGCAGAAACGGGCGCTGTAAGTTGTGCGTTTTTTTTTCTTCAGTCAGAGTCACGGTGGTTTCTACGGGCAAACTTTGAGCGGTGGATTCAGTTTCTCCGCTCCGCCTCATGTGGCACATCCAGGGTGTTTGTCTCCGCTCATGATGGACGTTGGCCGGAAGTTTGCGCAGAAACCGAGTCAGTTTTCAAGGCGGAGGCGAGAAGCGGCTCTCAGAGAAGATCACCAGCTCCTTCTCGGGTTCTGGCTTAGTGTCTGGTGGATTTTGAGAGATGAGATCTCCCTCTCATTCCCCCTCCCACTCTCTCTCCATGCGCGCGTCATGGCGCACAGCCCCTCTCACTTATTGGCAACCACACAGACCACAACTGCACGTAGTTCACTTTCTTCTTTCGCTGTTTATAAGATGAGGTTGGTATTTACACTTCAGCAAGTCCTGAGTCTATAGGAGGGATATTTTAGACGTGTAAAAGTTGGTGTAGTGTAACCAAAATAAAGTGAGTGGTTTTCTAAATATTTTTTTCAGATTAGCATTCCATAAATCCGTTAGTCAAATGAAAAAACGTTTATTGCTTATTATTGTTGATAACATCTTAAAGTAATTGTGAAAATAAAGATGATAAATCTAATCAGATGTGAGGATTAACAGATTTTCCATGATGATATAAAAACAGGTTTAATTTTGTGACTGATTGTTTGCTTCCTTGTGCTCTGAGATTTTGTTTCACCTAGAAGGCACTATTATAAGTTAAGAAAACCTGTAAATTAAAAAGTGGAGATAATAGCCAAAGCCCCATTTCATACCACCTGCGATATAAATGTTATTATGAATTCTGCTGAGGGTTTTCATATTTCAGACAAACACTTAATCATTCCAATTATTAACAGACTACTGCAGCTAATGGTCCACATCTGTGGCTTTAGAACTTACTGAAAAGCACATTTTGATAAAGTTTTTGCCTTTGTACAAAAACATAAACCAAACTAATGTGTTGAGTTGAAGATACCACACTGACTGCAGACTTTGCATCATACCATATGCCACCTAACTTCACAATGACGACAGTGACAACTAAAACTTTTACAGCAAATTGAAAACAATCATCACTCTGCACATAAACTTGAACCACGACTGCTTCATTAAATTGTGTGTGTGTGTGTGTGTGTGTGTGTGTGTGTGTGTGATGGAGGCCAACAGCACAAGCTATCCAGACTATAAATTCCCAGAAAAACAATTTTGAAATATTAATGTTGCATGGATATATTGGGGCAGCATGGCCCCACATCTCTCCCTGATGGCCAGTCCCAGCTGCTGCTCGCCTGCCTGTGCCACCTTTAAATCTGGGATGCAGGGAGTTTGCTTGCTTGTCTGGCATGCTAGTGTGTGTGTGTGTGTATGTGTGGAGATCAGCGGACCTGTCAGAATTGCTGGTTTGTCTTTCTGACTGGCTATCATGATATAATGCTGTGAATCAGTCAAACATTACCTGACTGTGTGACTGACAGACCTCTCTCCTATAAGGATAATGACTGTCTGGACTTTCTGTCAGTGCATGATGGAGTGTGGACATTCTTTGTAACTGTCTGTCTGAGTGACCGAGTGTCTGACTGACCAACTAACACTTGTTTATCCCAGTACCCCTTTGTGTGACTTACCTGTCCATCTGACAGTTTTCCCTCTCAGGAGCCGTGGCTTTACCAGATGTTTACATACAGAACGCTATCAGTACACCAACTGCACTTCTTTTCCTCTCTGACCAAATAGAATTCAATTTCCCCCTGCATTAGTTTTTCTCTATGTTTTTTATTATCATTTATTTTTTTTGTAAATGTCTGCTGTAGTTTTTATCTTTTCTGTGTGTAAAAACAGTCTTTGGCCCTTAACACTACAATATAGACCCTCAGATCAACCACAAACATGGCTACACTTTCAAATGAATGTAGGGGACATTATGGCTCACCTGTGGCATATCCTCACACTCCTCGTGTTGCATTCACAAGGTCTGTGTTTGTAACCAAATGGCCAAAGTTCACATGTGGAAGTGCTTTGAGCTGGTGATATATACAGACTGGTGGGTCACAGACGTAGATGAGCGTCTGTGTAAAATGAGTTTCTTTGTGGTTATGTGTGACTGCATGTATTGTAGGCTGGCAGTCTGTTATCCCTCTAAGAAATGCCGACTCTGCAGTCAGTCCGTGGCTCTCATCAGTATGAGAGCGACACAGCACTGCCTCCCTGCGAGGCAAAGTGTCACTGCAGGCAAACTGAGCCACTGAGAAGGGCTGGCCACTGCCCTGTCATCATTTTGTACCTGTGTATGTGTAAGTGCACATGGATGTGTGTCGGTGGGGGTTGCAGTGGAAGGAAGATAAAAAGAGAAATTCAGGGTCATAATTACAGTATGACCAATGATGAATTAGATGCCGAAGTGGCAAAAGCGTGTTAGACTCTTATTTCTAATAACATAACTGTCAAAGCACACTTTCAAATGTGAAGCTGTCTTGTTCAAAGTATTCATCAGCAAAACAAAGCATAACTTTAAGAGACCATACTCACCAGTGTCAGAATCCTATATATTAATCCATTAGTCGACTCACCCCAGCCTCCCCTGTATCACTTGTGAGCTGCACAAAACTTAAGTATTTCTTTACCCTCCTAGTTAGTCTCTAGTTCGCCTCTAAACAGGAAGTAATAGTAGTTCCCCTTATAACACATATTTAGCAAAAATCAGATGAGTAGAAATCTAATTTCAACAAAGACCACATTGGAATAAATCTATTAACATCTCTGTAATAATGAAGAAAATATTTCACAGTATTTTATGATGTTGGTTTGTGTTCTGCTGTAAACCAGTGTGTTGCACCCATTGGTACAGCATACAGTAGACAATAAAACACTGCCTATCAAACCATTCAGATTTCAAAGAATGTGACCATTTCCTTTTTTCATCATTGCCCTCCACTCAATCTGCTCTCTGTGATTTGTATGGCCAAGGCACACCGCAGCTTCCTCATTTTTTTCCTCCACTACTGGAGAAGGGATGTTGGTTCGAGTGCAATGTCTGATTCACATTGGAAGTGGCAGGTGAATTTTGCCCAGCTGCTCCCTTTTCTGTTCCACTTAGCAGGGACGCCCTTGTTTTGGATCTCTCGGTCGCCACATGGTTATAGTAAATGAATGATCCCGCTCAGAGCAAGAGCTGAATGCACCTACTTTCACAAATATCATCTTCACACAAACTCTTCCTCCTTTTCCTCCCAAATGTTAGGAGAAAGCTTTACCCATCCCAAAACGGGGTCAAAAAAATGTTTATCACTTTCATGTAAGAAAATTACAAATATGTATAATTGAAGACAGTATATTAAAGTCTAGACTAACGGAGTAGTCCACATGCATGTTAACATTAAACAGCCTTAAAGCACTTGACCATTCATTTTATTTGATGGATGAAGCAAAAATGCAGATGCAGAAGGACAGGGTGGTAACAAAGGATGCGTGAGGAGGACAACAATCTGCGTTTACAGTCTGTAAAATAAAATGGTCCTAAATTAACAACCCAAATGTAGGATTGAAAGCGGGCAGGTCCCGTTTTCAGCATTACTGAAAGGCCAATGTAAGTTTGCTTCTCTATTTCTAGGGACATTGGGCTTGTTTAGAAAAATCACCACAGGACACCATGAAATCGCTGAATCATTAATCATTTTCTTTGAATCCCCTCAAACATGGCAGAAGAAACTGATGGAGACAAAGGAGAGGGCAGTCGGGAGGGGATAGGAGGGGTTGCAGATGAAAGGGGAGGGCTAAAACAAAAAAAAAAATGGAAACCTAAACATAAATTATTACAAAAGCTCAACTCAAGTGCTCACAAAACATGCTCACACATGTCACGTTACCGCGTGTCTGTGGAGGTACCTTCTGCGCTCACAATCCGGTTCTCGAAACACACAAGATAAAGCAGGAATGGACACAATTGTTGAAAAAACAAAAAAACACTTATTTAGGATAATAATGACTAATTGCAAGCATACCAGTGGACAGAGGAAAAGTAATACAATAATATATAATGAATTCAATAATAATAATTAACAGTGCCTCTGATATATTTTGAAAAGCTGAACTGTGTATTGCTAAAAATAGAAAGCTGTGCTATCATTGCAGACATGACAGCAGAAAGAGCACAGGGGCGGGGATTCTGTACCACGAAGAGCTCCGGTACATACACAACCACATTGCACGGTCACGCATACCAACACAAAGACACACACCTGCTTACACATACATTGAAACGCCGATCCCGGGGTGTCTAACTCAGAGGTTAAGGAACACAATGACAAGAGGTCACCTTGCTGTAATGGAGCCTTTTGTGAGTGGGAATAGTCATTTCCCAGTGTAGTCTCGAGGTATCACAGATATGATATGAAACCCTGTCATTTTGTTTTCCTTTCTATCGAATTTCAGAAAAGAGACGGGTGGGAGGGATTGTGGGTGAGTGAGGTGCAGGAAGAGAGCATGAGCGGTGTGTCTCTCGCAGGTGTCAGGACTATGCCATTGTCATTTAAATGTTTTGTTGCAGGATGGGAGTATGAGAGGGGAATGGGAGATGAGCCCTAATGGGGAGCAAAGGGAGAAGTGGAATAATTGGATTTGATTACCTCCGTCTGTCAGGACAAGACAGGACATAATATGCCGCTGGAATTATCATCAGTGTCACAATGTGCTTGTCTCTTTGTGAAGTTGGCCCAATGTGGAGAACTTTTGGATTGAGAATTGTCTCAAATTAGATTTTCAGAAGTCTGACTCTAGGGAAGTCTGTTTGGTCATTCCTCTACTTTGGTCCAAACACAAATGACTAAACAACCACTAGTAAAAGTGCAACAGAATTGTGGGTCAAAAAATGATGGTCCCCAGAGGATGTTTTCTAAAGATGTAGCTGATCTCTGACTTTTGCAGCTCAACAGCAAGATATTTGTGCTTTTCAGTAGCTTACCATAAGCTGTGGGAATGATAGTCATTCATTCTGGCACAAAGATTCACGTTCTCCTCAGCGTAGCCTATATATTTATACAGTATATATATACATATAGGGCGCTAGAGACGAGAGTTTTTCCTAAACCAGTAATTTAAAATCAATTCAATTCCAACTATTCATATCAAATCCGGGTTTGCTCATCATCCCCACTACATCATTTCATTTCAAAAGACCTTAATTCATTTGGTTATTTATGTCCATTTTCAATTGTCCAACATAATTCAACAAAGCAAAGCAAATATTTACCAGTGCTTTTGTTAGATAAAACATTTCCCCAATTCAATTGGATTGAGTGCAGTTCTGTTTGTGTGTGCTACATGTTTCGAGGTCCAGGGGGAGAAGAATAGGAGGGCAAAGGGAATGTGAGAAGCTGGGAGAGTTTCAGTACAGGGAAAGAGGGGTCCAACCTTTGCGGGGTTCCTCCTTGACACGTTGTTCCTCGCTGCATGCTGTGAGTCCCTTTAGGAGAGCAGTAACCCAGCTTCCTCGACAACAGCTCCAGAGATCAGCAGGTCAGTCCAGGCCTTTCCCTCAGGAAGGTATCCAGCACATGACCAGCCAGCTCTGGGAAATTTTCTTCTCTTATCTTTAAGACTGATAATTAAGATCATTTATAATATGTACCGAAACTGAATTTTCACTATTGTATTCCTCTTCTCTGTTAAGGAACTCTCACTCCCATTTTGTCCTCCTCTTCCTTTGTCTGATGTTTCCCCTCCTCTTCTGCTCACAGGTGTTATAATTTTCCCCTCCTATCCTTACCTGGTCAGATGGAAAGGGGCGGGGCTACTGTGGACACTCAAACACAAAGTTACAAAATACAAAATCCCTCTCATCTGTCTGTATTCCATCACTTTGGCCATAGTGAGGCTGAAAAAAATCGGTAAATAAATCTAAAAATCACTTTGGTCAAACTTAATCAGATTTCGCTGTCTGACTCGACCACACTTCAGAGCTTGTATTTGATTTCAGCTGTTTCAGTTGCATGTTCACACTGACAATGGAGTATCATTATCACTGGGGTACACTTATACAAAATAGAGGTTCAGATTCTTGCATCGTTTGTTAATCAAATTGACACATTCCTCTGATATGACATGCACTATAGGACCTGTAATTCCATTTGTATTTCCGACAACACTCAGTTGAATCGGAATCATGACATTGCCCTCATTTGCAAGCTGTATAGAGGCCCTGGAAACCACCCTATTCTCAACAAAAGGGTGTGCGCAAACACAGCTTATTCGTTAGAAAGGTTTTTAGAGTGTATATATGTTTAAATTATTTCAGCATTTGTTTTTAACAAAATATATATCATTTTTTGTAAATGATGCTTATTGAGTATCAAATGTTCATAATAATGTTGGTTTAAAAAAAGAAATTTAAGCAAATTAGGGTAAATGTTAGGGTGAATCCCTGTTGTCTGTGCCTAATATGAGCTGTTAGCCAAAAGGATGATAACACATGAGTGATGCAGAGTCTGCTACTGAAAAGTTACTCTAAAGCACAGCATAAACTGAGTCTGTGCTCCATATCAGTGATCTCAAGCAAACAAGCCATTGTTTTTTACATTCTATATTCAGACACAGTATAGCACATTTTGTTTTCCTTTATTTGTCTGCACACCTTCTCAAACAGTAATTTATATGAGTGAGAGCTCCCCTGCCCTCCGTGCTGTACCACACACACATACAAACACACAGCCACACAAATGCACAACGCAAAGGAGGCATGAAGACACAAATAAATGGAAACAGTCTACTGGGTCACAGTTGCACCGCTGCTCTTGGAACATTGTTGTATCAGTTACTGTTGGAGATAAAAAGCCCCTTTAAGCAACAATGGTTATAAATTACCGAAAATAATCTGGTAGCCAGGAAAGCATAGAGGGCCTGTCAGCACTCCGCTACTCCCCATCTGTCACACACACACACGCACACACACATGCACAAGACACAGACACACACACAGATAAATACACACAGAAACACGCATGCAATGTAAAAGCAGCAACAGCATGCATCTGTTGTTACACCCCACCACCACCACCACCTTCACCTTATTAAGATTCATATCCCGAAAGGTGACTTCTTTGTCGGGCACAGTGACAAGCCCACACTCCACCACACACCACCCTGCCCCACAGGTTTCCTTGAGGTGTAGGCCCGGTGACAGGTAGCTCTTCTCTCCCCAGGGCAAGGGTATAGAGTGTGTGCGTGTGTGTAGGTGTGTGTGTGTGTTTTCAGGGGTGGTATAGATGATATGGCATAGGATTATCAAGTCAAAGATGCCCCCTGTAGATAAGGAGTCTCTGGGGAGAATTGCCTGTCTTAGAGTGCTGGGAGCCGAAGCCTCTCTACCTCTCTCTCGCTCATCCTCTTACTACCTGTGTTGCTCTTGCTCTCTTTCTGTCCGTCTGTCTCTTTTCTCTCTGGGCTTATCTACCTCTCACCTCCTACGGCTTGCCATTCTCTTTATCCTCTGACTTACATCCTCTCCAGAGCACACCCTTTGCACTCCAACAAATGAATCAAGCCACTTGACTCCTGATCCGCCATGCTGTTAAAGCAAATTCTCGGGGTTCCAAAGAGCAGTCATACGGGGGGAGCAACGATTCCACTTAGTTTTGTTCCCGTCAGATAGTAAAGGTTGTAAGTTGTCTCTCTTTGTTTGTCCTGAACAGCGGCTTGGCTCACATCATGTTTGCTTTGTTCTTAAACCACCATATTCCCTATTAGCATTTAATCACACCCGATGCATTCATTCTCTCTGCTTATCTAATAGCAATACTCGCAGTGTATAAGGATGGCATTTTTTTAAATTGTCTCGCCTCTGTGTCCTTTTTGCTCTTATTTGGCAACATTGGCTGTTACACTATTTTCTTTCCTGTCTTCCTGTGCCATGGGCGATTGTTATAGACAAATTAATGGGCTTACGATACAACAGGTCAAATGTAAGCAGGAAATTGTTTTTATAAATGTGTGGTGCAGGTGTTTATATTAAAGCAATTGGTTACATTTTGTACAGGTCTTTTTCACTATTTTAGATTCAGAACTGGGGTAAAACCCTTGAAAGGTAGCCAGTCAATTGCAACACTTTCATATTCAAACCAGCACCTATTCACACGTGGCACCATTTAGACTTGTCTTACGACAGTTGGATGTACCTGTAGCACCTGTGCAGAGGATCCCCACGCAAAACAAAGAACAGCCATGAATACACTGACGTACAGTACATGTATAATTATCTGCAAAGTACTGTTCATGGAATAATTTGTCCTTCCACTATTGAGATTCATTCCTCGGGCGTGGAGAGGCACTGGGAGCTGATGTTGGAGATATTCGGAAATGAGGAAGGCCAAGCTGATAGACCGAGGATACTGAAGGCCCTGGTTGGTGGACCCATCAGATGAGGTGTTTAATGAGGCCGTCCGAGCAGACAGGCAAGGCTAATGCCCTCACACCAGCCTGATTACTGTGAATCTCCTTTTGGCTTCTTGCTAGGAGCAGATCTCGGTATCAACTTGTTCCTCATTATTACTTTTTTGTGTTCGGCGTGTGTGTGTCTCTGTGTGTCTAGGAGTGTGTGTGTTTGTGTGTGTGCGTGTTCAGATGAATAGTTAAATTAGTTCTTACTGAAGTACAGTTGCTATGTTATTTCCACAAGTATATAGAATCCTGGCATTTTCATTTTTTTTAGTGGGAGGCATTTAGTGATTAAGGTGATTTTTTTTAAATGTAATCCTATTATGACGTTTATATAGATTAATGAAAAGGAGCAATATGAACAATAACAACAGGAACATTGTAACAGACTGAAGTTAAGACTCCATATAACAATAGTTAACACTATTTTGGTAGAACTAATTAACAGCTTCAGAACGGCCGCTTTGACCTTGGCATGACGGCGTACTGTGCTGAAAGGTCTCTGTGATAACAGCTTCTTTATGAGGGCTCTTGGTTGCCCGATGCATTCTGGTTAAAAGAGGGAAAAAAACAGCCAATGCACATTTACCATAAGAAATGCAGCTAACAATGGCAAAGTGTTTGTCGGGAAAGAAACCTTTGACTGTAGAGAACATTTTTTACGCCATAAAGTGGGAAGAAAAACCAAAGCAGAAAGCGAAGGGGAAATAAAAGGAAATTATTCTTTGTATTTTTAGAACAGTACCTGCTTTGTTTGTTTTTAAAGATAATAGCTCGAGTCCGTTTTCAGCATTTAGCTGAAACAGTGTAGGCAATCTTTCACGTTGAAAAGAGAAATGAATTGACCAACAATGGAGGCTCAGTCAGAATGTCAAAGCTTGTGACTCTAACTACCAACAGTGCAACTTTTTGTGCAGAGAGATAAATTACACACAATTCCAACATAACCGGCCTCACTGCATGCACACAGATCATTAGCATGCACTGTCCAATCCAAAGTGAGGATGCAATGAATCCTGTCCTTCATTCTGAGATGTGGATGGAACAGGGTAGGCCAGGAGATGGCAGGTTAGCAGGTATGGGCTGTGGCTTTTAATGAGCTCCTTGTTGGCTTCCCATTAGCAAAGAGTTGAGGTTCCCTTTCTGCATGGCACTCTTGGAGCTTGTTAAGACACATTCCCTCTAAAAACAGTCATCCAGCAACAGCATCACTGTTTCTTTGCGTATATTTCCAAAGTTATGGCTCCTGTTTCCCTCTGCTCCCACCATACTCCCTCACAGGAGCCGCATTCCCCACTTGTCATCTTGTTGCCTCTTCCTTACACTCACGTCACCTTCTGCAGTTGTTTTAGGATGTCTTTAAAATATATTAATGTATTAATATATTAAAAAATATTTTCTGAACTGAACAAAGATGACAGACCAATTGCACGTTTCAAAGATAAAGTTCCAAAAAAGTCTTCACTAAAGCAAAAACAAACTATAGCCACTCATACAGAGGATAGTCAAAGTAACAAGACAAATCGCACCCAATGAAGACACAAAAGTACAAAAAGAACCTAAACAGCTAAACATAAAATCACTCTCACAGAGGAATCAAAAGGCAATTACTCAACTCAACTCGTGTAGGTGTGATTAACCTACATGCCTCGCAAGCTAATGTGAAATGGGTATTAAATAGTGAGTTATTCATATGATTGTATGGGGAATATTTAAGGGAAATCACAGGGAAAGTGAAGGGACAGGAAATGTGGGAGAGAGAGATGAGTGAGACATGTGAGGAGAGAGGTGGAAGCTGATGTGAGAAAACAGAAATATACTTTTAAATTAAACTTCAGTAAAAAGCTGTGAGAACACACAAGTACAGGCACCACACCAAGCACATCTCTCTTTCTTTAGCACATCAAACCCCTTGAAGTTGAGGTAGACTAGTAAATCATGCCTAAATGTTGCTAAATATATCAATATATCAATTGGAAAAGTGAGTGTACGGTATTTGCTTATGACCCAATTGCCACAAAACCATATCGTATTTCAAGTTGTTTTTACATGTTGGGGAAAGCTTTATATTTGTTCTTCACACCACTATTGCAGGTTAAGCAATACATGTAAATCATTAATTATAAATGTTCAATATGAAAATTGCTGCCCATTCATAAGGTGTTTTTGTTGTTGTTCATTAATTTGTGCATATAAGTTAAAGTCTGGCTATTGACTTGAATCTCACGTCTTGTCGGAGAGTTTTTCTCTTAATCTGTATGAGCCAAAGAGGGAAAAATGGTGGCGGTCTAACGTTCATATTCACATAGCTTATTTCGTATATATTGTGCATTTCCAAGCGGTCTCTGATGTAGGGGCAGCACACCTGTTTAATTAGCCACTAATGGAGGCACTAATTGAAGTGGGCTAATTTCATGTCATCATAAACTCGTCAGGTACGGCACCAACGAGGTTGGATGCACAGAACATGAAATATTTGGCGGTGGCCCCCGGCTTAAACCGAGGCTACCCCTTAATCCACCCAACCAATCCCTGAATCGCGTAAGCTTCTCTGTGCCCTCAGATTGGAAAGGCAGGATCCTTTCGATTACCATCAAGCAACCTATCATTTCTTAACATTCCGCATGAGAAGACTTCGCTTAACATGATCACGGCAAGACTTGACTGAGCCACCGCTCGAGAGATATAAAACAGATTCAACAAAGGTTTCCTATCGGATGTCAGCTTTTTTTTTTTTTTCTTTTTCGCTACAACGCTGCCTTAATGAGCAGTGTTTTGAAGCTTGGCTTGAGGTTTCAGCGGAGTGGTCTGAAGGATTGTAAGGCACTGGACAGTGGAGTTGTAGCTGGGGAGACAACACAATCCCGTCACAAGCCCCAGGCTTTTCCATTATCCCACTCTTTCTGGATCATAAAACACAAGATCTGTGTGTGTGTGTGAGTGTGTTTGCGTAGCCAACTGCTTTTTGGCTGGGATTGCACACGTGTGTATATAGATGTGTGCACATCCGCATCCATCTCAGCGAGTCTCTGTTTGTTTTTTGTTCTTCCCCTCGCTTCTCTCCCTGCTCTGGTCTGTTAGAGCTTCCTTTTTAATATCTGGTTTGCTCTGCCGTCTGGGCGTGTGTTTGATATTAATTTGCCAAGTGCCCTGGGTCTTGATAACTGTGTGGCAGGAGGACTGAAAGAAACAGATTCGGAGCACAGAGGAGTAAGGTTAAAATAGCGAGATAAAGAGATTTTTTTTCTTTCATTGTCTGTGCCATGCTGTCACACCACAGATGTTTCCCCTTTTTCGTCGGCGCGCAGACAGTCACACACTGTTAGGTACAGAATAAAACTGACACGGAGCAGGAGACAGATGTGCGTGAAAACAGACTTCAAGGATAGATTCGCATTTTGAATCCATCATAATACCGCACTCACGATATGTTAACAGAAAGTATTATCTGTCCCTTTGTTATCTTTTATTGAATATAATTAATATAATATAATCAATGAATTGCTCAAAATGTCATTATTTCTTCCAAAATAAGAGGTCTGCTCTACCAGTAACATTTCCATCAGCAACCGTTTTCTAATGCACGCGTGAAAGCTTCTGCTTTAAAATAATGTGGATCCATCCTTTAGTTTTGTTTGATTCCCAATTTTAGTTAGATCATCGCCAAATTGTCACACACATGTAGATTGCATGGATTCTAGCGGGGGGCCCTCAATAGTCGGTGGACTGTTGTCGTTCTTCTAACTCTGAACCTCCCTCAGTGCGGTCAAACCCTGTGTACTCCACGTGTGCGTTGATAGACACTCCGTGTCAGTGGATGTGTCCTGGGTCAGCATACGTCCCTCTCGCTTACCCACCGCATAGCCGCGCGTCTGCAGCCTCACAAAGCAATGGAATAATGAGTCCCATGACAGTCCGCTGGAATAGGCTCTGAATAGGTAATGATGGAGTCTGAACACAGACTGGGTCTTATTGGAAATTATAATATAGTCTAGGAGCATTCTTCCCCCTGCTTTTCAGTGAGAGTTGCGCTGGCACAATACTTGCAATCTAAAATGTATAGCATAATGCCGCATACCTGTGTAAGAATGCCTGTTTCCCGCTCACTGCCCATCGAATCCCATTCTGATCCCTATCCCTGGTTCATGGTCTATACATACAGGCCTGCCCATACGTATGCTATACGTGCTGCTGGGCTCATAACAGGGAAACGACGGATGAGACAAACAGCGACTACGACGCTTGGTATTCAGAGAGGGTGGAGGCCAGACAACCACTAACTGAATGGCTGGACTGAGGAACCGTGGGACTTTGGCCGACTTCCGCTGGTTTTACATTCAAATGACTTGTGTTAATCTGCTATTCTCTCTCTTGTGATGAATCTTATTTATATTTGTGTGTGCGTGTGTGCGCGTGTGTATGTATGTGTGTTTGTGTGCGTGCGTCTGTGTATCTGTGCGGGTATGTGTGTGTGTGTTTGACATTGTCCACATTTCTTTGTACCTGTCAGTATGTGTTCCTGTCTGTACTCATGTATTTAGGTATTAATGCCCAGAGAGATGCTGCCTTGTTATGCCTAAGGCATAATTAAAGCCCAAAGGTCCATGCAGAGGAAAAGTTATGGGAGATGAATCACACCCAGCAACTACTTGCAGAGACTGATAGACAGGAGTGGACAGTCGTCTCTGTGCCGTGCAGCTCCGGGGGCCAACCGGGCCCATCATAGTATTCCTCCATCTCATCTGCAGCACGAGACAGAGATTGGCCGCATATTCCAATTTATGGCCTATCTCAACATCGTCGTTCTGCTGACTCGTTGTGCTGCCCTTGTGATTTCACCCTTGTCATCCAACTGCTAATCAGAGTTTGGAAAATTGTATTTATTACTGTAAAATCGCATGTCTATGATTAGCTTTTCAATGTGGCTGATGGTTGCTCGTTCTTTCACGTTATCTAGTCTACTCTGTTACCTTTGGAAAACTTTGCCCCTATAATCCATAAGCAATTTATGTACCTATTGATTAGGTGAAAATAACGACGTACTGAATTATCACATGAAATCCTAAATGTCACCACGATTAAACCTTCAAAAAGGTGGGCTCGGAAAAGAAATGCAATTATTGGACTATCAATATTGCTCAACTCATAAATTACCATTTAAGCCATGTAGCATGTTTCTGAGTACACGAAATATACTCATATCTTAATCACACATCTGTGTAACAGGCACACCGCATTCACATCGGCGACCATATGCATATTGCAATCTTTCTAATGCACTCTTAAAATAATAGTAAAATGCTATTTAGTTTAGTCGTTCTTTGCTTGGAAATAGTTTATTTTAAATATATATATAAATATTTGCATGCAAAAAAATCCCACTGCGCTTTTACAAACTGAAAAGTAAACATGGCCAACATGGTTCTGACTGGCATTGCACCCAGCGCCACTTTGTGCAGAGTGTAAGATAGGGTCCTATGTATTATGTATGTAATTATAGCCAAATGTTTTATTTTTTTTTATTGTGTCATGTTTTTCACGCACAGTAACACACTCTTTTTATGCTCATGAAGTATATGAACACATGCCGAGTTGGGAATGCAGCGCAGAGATTCAGTGTAGATGAATAAAACAGTGGTTCATCACGTGACTCGTGTCATAAACCACCATGTTGCATTTCCCAAATATTACTAAAACATTTCCTTGATGCACCTTACATGTTCCCACTTAAGTTTCCTTGCAGCTCTCAGGCTTCTTATGGGGGGAGTTTAATCAGGACGCCGACATGACGCTGCAAGAAGCCTGAACACCACAATGAGGTTTTTCAGCTTATGTCAGCATGATCAACAAAAGGTATGGCAAGTGAGGGAGAGGAGAAGTGGAGAAGGATGGATCAGGAATGCATAAAAAATACCAAGAGCCTGTCAGCCATAAATCTTATGACTCCTTGCTCGATCGAGTGGCTGCACAAGGGTAGCAGTGGGCTTTACCCCTTCTTCCCCATCTGTTAAAAGCCCATTTGCTGTCGCGTGATAGGTGCGAGGGGAAACGTGCTTATGGAGGTAAATACACACATGCATGTGTGCGACTATTTGTCTTAGGTGAGGTTGTGTGGGCCAGCTGGTAAGGGGACGAAGTCTGGCCCCCCAACACACTGTGCAGGGACCCATTCAGTCACCTCACGATATGAATCAAGGATACCAGAAGCACGGAGCTCACTAACTGGAGAAATTCACATCGCAAGGTCTCAATGTGAAATGTTTAGGTAACTTGCATACACACTGATGCTCTCTATGCACAACCACCACCATCTATGTCTCTATCACAGCCCCTCTTTCTCCCCTCTCTAACCCTCTCCTTTTTTCTCACACTGCTATACACATGCACACACTTTTTCACACTCACTTAGTCTGAACTTGAGAATACGGACATTTCTCATTGTCAAGAAGCCGCTTGAGGAAAAACACAAGCGCTAAGGCCTGCTGATTTCAGCACGATAGGGATTTAAACATCACACCTGCATGGCATTGTTACCGTGAGAGGCTTTTTACACTGCTCGATAAAGTCATCCAAAAAAATTGTATCAGTCTTTTTCCTGAGCTCTGGCAGCTGACGTCTGACTGGAGTGGTGAAGATATCAAGGAGGGATTGGAGCCTAAATCCCCTCGGTGAAACCACTGGGGGAAAAGCGCAACCGACCGTGGTGCATGTGTAGACTCAGGTAAACCACAGGCAGCGATCCCCACAGGTGCACAGAGGATTAAATGTGAACATATGTTATGATCAACCCTTACAATGGGCAATGAAGTTCTTTTAAGGCAGTGTTTTTGTCTTGTGACATCACATTTCATTTGGCCGCTTTTGTACTAAGCCCCTTACAATAAGCACTTGAGATAATATGTTGACAAGAAATGACTTCAATGTTTCATTACAGGTACAGCAAAATGTGTTTTTGTTGAATGGGTGAATTCAACCGATCAAGTTAACTGTTTAAAGCTTTATTAGTTTGGAATTGAATTGAACAGTCTCGAGCATTTAAGTCGGTTGCTTTGATCCATGCTGATCACGTCCCTTTATAACTTTCTCCGTTGCTGTCTCATTTGACCGCCAGATGTTGTGTAAAAATAAAACCTAAATAGTGGGAGTGTAAGCTGGTGTAAAAAACATTTTTTAATGGGAGGACAATCTGGCACGGTGAGATTTTTAACCATGAGCAGCCAAATGTGAAAACAGCCTGCTACTGTGAGATCTGAGGTGAAACATCGCAGGAGAGACAAAGCTTTAATTGGAGGGGAGACTACTAGTACTAAATATAAACAGCCACACATTTTAATTTATGTCAAATTGTTGTCGGGACAACATGCTAAAATATTTAATCGAATTTTGAAATGTAAACTCCTGGGAGTTATCTCTGTGCCCTTTTCAACCCCCCTCTTGTCTTTCTCGCCTCCCTCTGCAGCAATCCCTCTTTAACTGTTTAACTGTTGTCGGTTAAACCCATGCATGAGCGCTGACCTTTCTTTGAGAACATATAAGTAAAATATGTAAAAAATATGTAAAAAATACCCCAGCGTCTCCTCTCGATTTTCACATTCATAGTGTCTTAATAAACGTGTTAAGTTCACATTTGTTGTTCCTCTGTGAGTCATACATGTATACTTGATGTTGCCCTCTCCATTGTGTTGGTAATAAAAATCATATGTATGGCACTGAATTAATTTAATAGAAAAACAGATGATTGGGTAATGACAGCTGAGAGAGAGATCTTCATCCCGATCAAATAAGCACACAACTTGTGCTTAAGCATGACACTGCGCACCTTTACAACATGGAGCATTATGAAATGAAATATAATATACTGTATGTCATGCTAAAACTTACCAAAACAGTGCCTTGGTATGTCTTATGAATAGAGGATAGGCAATTCATTTACAGGAATGAATGCATTTATTAATTATTTTAGTGATGGTGATTCCACTTTATGGTAATTGTGGAGTTTACAAGAGATTGTGATGGATTTACAGGCGTTCCTGTAGGCGTCAGTGAGATGCCTCTCTATATAAAACAACATGATTAAACCTTAACACAAACATCCACCTCCAGGATAGTCATGAAGTTGAATCAACATCTCTCGTTTTAAACATTATAACACTATAACTGCACCGGGCAGAGTTAATGACACCTAGACTGCGTTGGTTATGGCTGGGTGTTCCTAATAAACTGGCCACCAAGCAGCTTTTAATGCTATGGTGTACATACCTCTGCACACCTAAATGATGTCTGTTCGCATTCCCTCACTGTTGCAGATTTATAATGTTTTTTTTTGGTCATAGTCACAAACAAGCATGCATGGAGAGTG
Source organism: Colistium nudipinnis (assembly GCA_016785305.1). Classification (NCBI taxonomy): domain Eukaryota; kingdom Metazoa; phylum Chordata; class Actinopteri; order Pleuronectiformes; family Rhombosoleidae; genus Colistium; species Colistium nudipinnis. Next base: position 408,085 of record JAFBJU010001912.1, on the reverse strand, counting down.
TCGATTGTGCGGTGTTTCTTTAGCAGAGAAACATAACTACTCACCTACAAGGCAAGTATATATCCACAGCTATAATGGTGACTTATCATTTGAAGGCAATTTCACACCATTCCGCCCCTAATTGAACAGTCTGTTTGTTACACTGCCATTTTCCCCTCTCCGCCCTCTCGGCGATCCTGTGGGACAGGCCTGAGAAATGACACTCTCTGCGTCTCATTGAGCATCCTCAAGCTCAAACAAAGCTCAGAGAGCCACAAACAGAGCCCACGCATGGCCGCCTTGACTCATTGCTTTTACTTAGTCTGCTGGTGAAGTGACGTGGCACGAGACAAAAGAAGGGACAGGAAGAGCGAGCTATACGCGCTGGGATTGGCTCGGGGAGAGTCTCTCTTGACATAGGTTACCGGGGCCAGTTTTGCAATGTGCAGTCCTTGTGGATTTGTGGAGATAAAAAACCTAATAATATAAGGGACCAAAAAGAGAGATGCTCAACAATGCTTCAATGCAAAGACGTGAGAGAGTGAGACGATAATCCTGCAGTCCCTGCCCCCGTCTCCGTAAACCTAATTAGTATCCCTCTAATTGGGAGATCCTTGATTGCTCATCAGCTTGAGAGGAGAAAGAGAAAAGTCATAAAAGCACATAATTGGACTAGTGATTGGTCAGTCCTAATTGAAGGAGAGCAGAGGTGGAGCAAAGAATTGGAAAAAGCCGAGCACAGAGAGCTGTGAAGGGAAACCGGGGGCTGATGCTGATGGGAACAGTACAACACTTCTGCATAGTGTGATATTCCAATTAAAGCCACTGAGGATTTGTCTCTATTCGCCTCCCGCTCTCTCCCTCTCTCTCTGCTTGTTAATCACTGATGGGAGTTTGGAATAATCCGCTTTAGAAATCAAAAAGGCCTGCTATCAAAAAAACACAGCTCGTATGCTTTTCGGTGGCTGAGGAGAGGGCGGGGAGGGAGATGGAAACAAACAAATGTTAGTTTAAAGTTTTTCTAGCTACGAGGTGATGATACTTATTATGACACCGACGATGAGAGGGAGGGGGCTGCAGATTATGACAGCCACGGTGCTGTCAGAGAGCCTGGTGTGATTGCTCACGACCGCAAGAAATTGTGTCTCTAGAAATGACCCTGCCTCAACACAGAAAGCCACCGTGGACTTTACACCGGAAAAAAACAAAGAAAAAAAAAAGATGCAGCTAAGGGAGATCCGGTATTCTATCAATCCTGAAACACAGTATAACTTTATTACTGTTGCGTAGCCAATTCAAATGACAACCTACACACCATAGCAGTCAAATCAAATGTGCATCCACTGACATACTATAATCATACAGACGTTAGCAGTATAGGGTGAACATGTTCAGGAGACCAGTTGTTGCAAACTCCTTGTTCCTGTTCCAGCTGCTGTGGATCTCTGGAAATAGCGGTCCAACAACAGATCCCAACAATCCCATCAGCTTCTTTACCCCAACTTGTCCCATTCTTCCCTCCCTCCCTGCCCCAGCACACCCACCCACATTTTTGACCTCATCCCTGGTCCTTTGGTTTCGCTCCATCTCTCTGTCACTCTCTCTGTGTCTCTACATCTCCTTCAACATCTGCCTCTCTTCTTTCGTCCCGAGTCCTTCTGTCTCTCTCTCTCTCTCTCTTTATGTTGCAGAGGCTGTCTGGTATATGATGAAGTGCACATATTGAGAGACTCTGGTTCCCATCTTCATTTCCTTTTATCTCCCCTGTTTGGAGTGTCAGTGTTATTAATGCAGGTCCGGGGTCCACAAAAGAGGGAGAGATCCAGCAGAAAAGAGAGAGAATAGGAGGAAGACCGCGAGAGAGAGGAAGAGAGCAGAAGAAGGACGAGATAGAGACAGAAAGGTGGCACGTGGACATCCCGCAGTAGTAAATACACAGGTAGGAGCAGGAGAGAGGTAAGAGGAGTGCCACTGTATGATTTATTACCGGGCTTCATTAGGCAGCAAACAAAAGGTCAGGGAACCTTAAGGTGGGCCTTGGCCAATGATGGAAAATGCAAACAGTCGTAAGTATTCTTAGGTACAATTAACCTTTTCTTTCTCTCTGAATTCCTCTTCCTGCCTCTCTCCCTCCGCCCTCCGCAGCTGCCGTTACACTTCAAAGTTTGTAATCTTACAGTTTTCCTTTTCTTCTGTTTTTGTCCCCGACCGAACTCGCCGCTGCAAAGTGACCTGTGCTTTGGTGTGGAACATCTTTATCACCCTAATTTACGTACACGCCGGGAGTTATCCATTCTTTCAGCACAACACCTCTCTCTCTCTTGAGGAGTGTAGCTTGTACGTTTATCACATTCAGACACGTTTGTGGTCTATTATACAACAGGTGTTCACTCCCACTGAAATGTCAAAGGCTTTAATTATACACCAACATACATTTATTCCATCTCTGTGGTATGCTGGTGCATTGGCTTGACAGGACTTTTACATGACGGGAACTTGCAATCAATGCTATGGAACTGAAGGTCACTTTAGCCGTAATCTCTTTTATTAAGTACCTATAACACCGTTATATTGTGAATGATTCTGAGAATCACTCGTGGTTATACAATTTAAATGGTAACCAGTCAACTCAGTGAATGTTCCTTTAATACCCTACTTGGAAGTGCCTTAAACAAAAAATGTTAGTGTACGGGAAGCCATTTATTTGATATTTATTTGCTGAAGTGTACATGTATAGTGTGACCTTAAGGATTGAGAAATCTTTGCCTTTGCTCCAACTTAACTTTAAAAGTAATCTACCACACTGCACAGGCAATCTAGCAGGACCTTGAGGTTTGGAATGCAAGATGGAGTCCTCCTCACTATCCCATCCTCCCCAGAGGCCGAGTAACAAGTTAAAGGCCTCGTAATACATCAACCGGGGAAGTCACACTCCTACACAAACAGTTACAGGATGAAACAACCACAGGGCAGTAAATGGACTCGGTGAAATGTACGGGTGCCATTCGGAGATGATAATTCCGCCAGTATTTTTGTCTCGTATGAAACTCCTCGTGTTAAATACTTGGCCGCTTTATTTATTGAGGTGCAGTTGACCATGTTTTTACGATGCACATGTAGGGCAAACAATCAAGATTTCAAGGATATCGCATTTCATTTCAGGGCAGTTTAGTGCACTTGGAATTGTTTATGTTGACAAGACAGTTGGTGAGGACAGGATGGTTTATGGATAGTTATGATGGAGGGATATAATTGAGCGGTTTTGGAAAAGCAGTGGAAGTGATGGTGATGGCAGCAGACAATTTGTCCATGAAGCAGCTATGTTGGATTCTGCAGTTGCAATCATAAAATGGCAGTGAATATTTGAGTTATGCTATTGTAATATTATAAACAGGCAAGTTCTCAATATATATTTATAAGAGCTTTTTCAACGTTTTAGGGTCAAGGGAACGTAAAGGTTAGACTGAACAAAAACTTACATTTAAGAATAATGTCAATTTGATTGAGAGTGTGGTTGCTTTTGGTGTACTTTACTTATGTTGATTTCACATGCATAGAGCAAAATCTCATTTTTACATTCAATCAACATATGTGTCCCACATCAACATCCCACACTATGGCCATTTAAACTTGCTTCTAACAGTGTTTCATAATTCTATATGCCTTAAATGTAATTGTTTCCAATTTCCAGTTCAAGTGTTGAAAGCCAATTGTCATTCATATAAAAGAAACATTTTGTATATCGTATTGGTTTCTACAGCTAATATTGATTCCAGGAGATAACTGGTAATATGTTATTTTTGCCCCTTTTGCAAACAGAGCTCTAACTTTTGTTAAAGCTAGAACACCTATGGCATCATTTGCAGTTATCATGGCTAATTAATGCTTCGGATAAAAACTGTCAGCATTTCAGACCTATAGATAACTGTCTGGAGCGCATTATGAATTGTTATTTAGCAAAGTACTATGATATTAATCAGAGCAGAGAAAATACATTAATTATTGTTGGAAATTTGATTCACAGAAGAAAATACCATCTCACTGGGGACTGAGAGTTATGTTTTTAATGCTTGGAAGTTAAACCCAGAATGCATTCTGTTAATCTGTTGATGGCAAATAGGTTTTATATTATGGACTTTATGACAGCGCGTTTCAAGGCAAACGCCGCAGTGGCTCGAATCATTTGCATCTCACATCATCTGGTAACGTCATAAGATAGTTCAAACTAAAATAGATGTCCTCCCGCATATTAAAACTATTGCAAAATGAAGGCGAACGAGGCAACTAAACCAGGGGAATCTTCATTATTCATGAAAACAGTTCTAACTATGTACCTACTTTCCCACTGATCGAGAAACCAGGCAGTCTGGTGAACTGCCGAATGCCGGCAGGTTTACTGGGTTATGACTGGTCTTAAATGTTGTGCTGTGAGGCTGTTCTCTGCAAGGCAGATGCCGAGGTAACCACTAACTGGCTGCTCAGACGAACATTTGTGCAAGGCAGCCTCTGAAGCACGGCGTTGATATCATAACACCACCTGTTCTCCTCAGATGCTAAAGATGCAGAGTTAGCCTCGGTGTCCTTCTCATTTACACTTCGCTACCCCCTGCCGATATGATTACATCGAGACAATTCACCTGTGTTCTTGTGTCAATGCAAAGGCTTGCCTTCATTTCCTGGAGGCCGGAGAGCTTGACCTTATCTCAACCCTACCTTACCCAAACTTTAGAGCGTTCACTTTAAGATCTAATAATGACTTGCTTTGATCCCCATAAGGAGTTCCCACAATGTGATTGTGTAACAATTATTTATAGAACAATTATCCAAATGGCCTCAGTTTCACATATGTTCAAATGGTACTTGGAACTTCAAACAACACACACACACACAAACACACACAGGCTTTGATATACCCTTTCTCAGACGTGCTCGGTCAGATGTGGTTTTACCTCTTCTTTATTTTCTGTTGCTCAGCTTTGACACTATCCAGTGAAATGTTATTAGTGACAGTCTAAATGGGGCGTTGAATTGATTTGATTTTGACCTGGAACTCAGACACGTTAATATTTTTCAGGATGTATTATTTAAACTATGTGTGTTCCAGAGACACAACAAATTGTGTCTTTTATTTTCACAACGGATGACAGATAAAGATGGCTTGTTGATTCTGTCAACAACAGTCTCAGACATTTTTCTTGTGTGAAATTACATATTTACCGTGTCAAATTACTGTCCTCCATCCTCATTTCAAGTCTCAGAACTCTCCATCTTTTCCTTATTTTATTTTTATTGTGGCTAATGTTATTACACAATTATACCACTTCGCAGTTAAAAAACAGTTATTATCTTGAGATGGTTGTCAGGATTGCACTGTTTGCACGAAATCATTCCGCACGGTGGAGGAAAAATGAAATTGCTGTTACGTATCATAAAAATAAAAAAAACCCACAAAAGGTGGGTTTAGTCAAAACAGAATTCTAAAGTTGAAATGATAACTTCTAAGTTTCTTTCACAATGATTCACTGATGGACAGTTCATATAATACAGTGGAGCCGTGTTATAATTCCTGCTGACTCAATTCAAATGTTTACTCCACTGTGAGGAGGATAGCAAAGGTTACTTTTTTAAAACCAGTACAAAAAGCCCATCATTAGCACCGTGTCTTTTGTAGTGATTTTTACATATTTCAAAATGTGTACATATTTTATCATTGTGATTATCAGATCTGATTGACTTCATACACAGCTAACAGAGGACGCCTTTCAGAACTAGATTTAAGTTAAAGTAAATACGGCGACACAAATGAAATAATGGCAACATAAGCAGGGGGCTAACGTTGGCAAAAATCAGTTTTGGCTGAAAAACATCTTCCCCTTAGTTGATGTATTTATATATTTCTTATTATCTGTGCTAATTTTGTCAGTCTGGCAGCGGCAATTACTTGTCAGCGATAGGGCGACAGATGGCTATGTGTTCATCCGTGTGGTTGTAAATGCAAAAAATGTTGTGTGTGTGTGTGTGTGTGTGTGTGCATTTTGTGTTTGAGGCAGTGAAGTACTAGGTGACCTTTTGGGTGGTGTAGAGGTGGCATCAGTGTGACAGTGTGACAGAGCGGGCCTCAGTCTTCCTGTAATGGATGAGCACTCTCAAGGTGAACACCGTCCTCCTTCCCCTCTTTTTTCTTCCCCCCCTTCATCCCACATGTCCTCTTTTCCACAGAGACTTGCCACATGGGCTCTTCCGCCTTTGGTTGTTTTTGAGCCACTGCGTGGGAACAGTGCCCTGTTTCAGGGGTGTGTACTGTTTGGCTAGTTTAACAGATAGCAGCCCATACTTAGGGTTATTCATTGAGAACTAAATGTAAAAAGTAAATGGGCACTCTCCATCTCCCACATGATTATTGGCTACACTAAATAACTACCTATTCCGTTATATCCCGTAGAGCTTATCCAGTCAATTGAATTTCTGTAGCGCTCCCACATTCTTGCTGACACTGCCCTTTCAAAGACCGTATTTATGATAATGATGTTGAAAAGGCATACACTAATCCCTCAGGGAGTGGTGGTACAGATTGGGGTTTGGTGGGGATGTACAATCTGTTCGTGTTATTGATCGAAGTTGAGGGGACACAGATGGCGGGTCACGGCAACACACTTGCATGATATTGATGAGTGGGTATGCAGCCGGCCACCCACGTCTCTGAAAAACGGACCCTGCTGTTTGTCCTTTAGAGCAGACTGTGGTAGAAATTATTCTTCTATCCATTAGACACGGGCATAAGGAACGACAGCCGACAGTATAACATGTGAGGACGAACAGACATTCAAAAAAGCATATTTGCAAGCTTCACTTGCAAACCTCATCTGCATTCTAACTACCTCAGTCGTGTACGAGACGATGGCAGATAACATCTGCAGGTAAACTGCTTGAAGAGTTTTCAAAATACGGCACTTGAAAAAGGCAAAACATTGTTTGCATTCAAAGTACCTGAAAATTGAAATCTTTGGCCATTTAATACGTACATAATGCACTGGTTAAAACTAGGTATTATCAAAAATATGATTAGAGGTTTATCTGACTATGAAATCATTTTCATGCAAAGCATTAGGCATAAGTCTACTCCTAACTATGGCAATAGTTTGGAGTTTCATCTTGGTGTTTAAAATGATCTCATTAAAATTTGACATCAACAGTCATTACACTTTTAAATTAAGTTAATCTTTGTATGCTGCATATGTATAGAAAAAAACAAAAAGCAAACAACGAACAAGGACATGACCTTTGTGTCCCCTAATTGTAGTTGCACTCCTGGGTGTAAAGAGACAGGACCAAAGGAACAGAAGTTTAAAAATAACCGAGAGTTTAGAAGTTGAACAGAGTTGCATGAACAAAATGCATAGAATAAATAGATTAGATTGAATACAATGTAATTAAAAATAAGAGTGAATCACTCTCCTTGGGAAACATATCTGTATGCATGTGACAATTTAAAGCTCCTTTAATGTTGTGTAAAATTTGACGTAATGCAAATTGCTATCTAAGGTTGGGGGGGTGTTACAATGTTTCTGGTTCGAGGTGCAGACCCTCTCAAAAGCTGCATGCCACTTCAACTCCGCAGCTACAGCACATCACTCAGAGGGTAATTGAATATGCAAGGGCTTCGCCTTAATCGCCCAATATGTTACTGTAAACAAGTCGGACGAGATTAGCATTTACACACACCGATGTGAGAAATTGGTCATACGCATGTGCTCCGCATGTCATCGACTTAATTGTCAGATCATTAAACGTTAATGACACGATTAGGGCCACGCTCGGGCTGGTTCGGCGTGGTGCGCGAGCCCCGGCCCTGCAACGGGAAACAACCGAGTGATTCAAAGAAGATTGCGTTTGTGACAAACACCATCCTCAGCTCATCCGTCATGCCTGCCAAACTTAGACATTCATTACAAAGTTTGCCGATGGATGCAGCCCATACCGCTCGGCCATTCATTTTTTAGACCCCCCCACCCCCCCCTTCCCCTCACTTAATCCCCACGTTTCCTTTTGCATCTTTTCCCCTCTCACTCTCTCTTTTGCTTTCCCTCTGTGCGTGCACAATCTCGGCGTGAATGAGTCTCGCTTGCTTTCCGTCTCTCCGACTGTGGACTGAAAGATGCTGAGCAGCAATGTAACAAAGGAGGCGGTGCATTAATTAAACACAGCAATTTGCTTTCCTCTCCTTTTTGTTGTGGGGACAGCAGCACTAAGATTGATGGGCCACTGTCTGATACACAAGAAGCCCACTACATCTAGATCTGAGGCTGATTGTGATGGAATACCCATTAAATGGCCAGTATGTATGAAGATGTCAACTTTTACATTATAATCTCTGTTGCTCGGTTTGCTCTTATTTCATTTCATCTATTATTCTTTTGTTTTTTTCCCCCACTTTTGCGTGTAAGCATATTGGCTTGCCAAGCAGCAGTCACGCTAATATTGGCTATGCAAGTGGTGCCACAGCACAAATACTTACTGGAGCAAAATTAAAAAGGGAGGTGAAGGACAGACAGGAGAAACAAGAAGCGGTTCAAAATGTCTCGGTGAAAACGCAGGTAGACTGTTTTTTCAATTCAACCTTTGCTTTCTGACTTTCTTTCCGTTCTTCGATCCTGTCAGATTGGTGGATGTGACACTGCTGCCCTGAGCAAACGTAGAAATTATAAGAGGGCGGCTCATGAATATAATATACAATATATATGTTTTCATTATAAGCACAGAGAATGAAATCGTATGACATTGGGACAGCAAATGTTAAGTTAGTGGTATGAAATGGTGAAGTCTTGTCACTGAGGAGCACCAGGAAGGTTTTTTTTTTTGTAAGTATTTTATTACTATGCAGCACTGTATGAGTGTCTAAATGATGAATCAACCGTCATTGAAGCCTATACTCATATCAATGATTACATTTCAATTTGATTACATTTTAGTTGGAAGACTAAATTACTACCAGAGAGAAAAGTTGTGACACTTGTGTGAGTTTATTCAAGAGGTTTGTGGGATTTTTTTCCCCCCTTGAGAAATGTTTAAAAAATGTCATCACCTCCCACTTATAGGCACTAGCTCTGTGACACAGATGTAAACACAGATAAAATAAGGTTACTTTATTCAAACAGCTTTGACAAGTGACTGCAAGATCACAGATTAATGATTATTTGTGCAGCCATGTTCTACCCTCGTCCAAGTCACTTTAGAATTACTTTAATCCCAATGCGGTCATCTTCAAGATTCACTGCACACCCACGTCTCTGTAGTGCCGTGCCTTGACCCTGACCTCCCTCGTATTTCTCCCCTGTCCCTCGGTCACCTCTGGCCTCTCCTCGGAGCGGCACGTTCTCGCTTCTTCACTCTAATTTAAAGGAGCAGACTTAGTTAAGATGTCGCCCGAACACATCCGCGGCGCTCAGGCACGGCGACAGCCCCGCACCGTACCACACACGGACTAACTGATGGTTAAATTGGTGTTGTAGGAGGGTCAGGAGTGCCTGTGGGCCCTCGGGGAACATTTGACCCCTCCTGTCACACACTCGCAAACTCATGCATGCTCTCCACCTTCGAGCCGGCATAGCTGAAGCACCGCAATAATCCATTTGTACCCACCGCTACTCAATTAACACGTTCAGCCAGTAGAGCAGGCGCTACATGCTTTCAAGTATGCACATAATTACACGTATGCACACGCACACACAGCTCAGCAGAAGAATGTAATGTAACATGTAATTGCTTCCCTCTTTCTGACCCAGCTGTCATGATCAATGGGTGTGACCAAGTGATTAGACAAGACATGCACCCAAAGCCATTGATTACAGACATCCATTCCATAGGATATGGATTTATGAGTCCTTCCACAACGCAATGAGTCAGCCCAATGGGACTTCTTGTGTAAAGGTTACAAAAGGCTAGAAAATCTTCTGCTAAAGGATTTTCATTTCCAACAGGATAGAAGTGACCTTTCCAAGAAGCTTTGTCAGAATGGTAAGGGATGCAGTAATTGCAGAGCATGCATCTTAAAAATTCAACATATGGATTACTTGGTTTGGCATGATTGGCACACACATTTAGTCTTGATTTAAAAACAAGTAATTATTCATTCTCTGATTAACAATGCCTAAACACTGGCCAGGGTCCCTTTTGTATATACCAAGATGATTTAAGGAACCCGACGAGGACCATCTCTGTCGTCCCTGTAGTGACTACTGGAAAGAAAGGAAAACACTACTGTAGGTGGATTAAGTAGTAGTGGACACATTTCACAAATATATATGTACAATATGTAATGACTGAATGATATATATATATATTTTAATTATTGAATAAACAATAACATTACTTTAGATGTTTATGTACTAAATAGACCTAACACCCAACGACTTGAAAAGGTGGGTTCTAAGCATTTCTGACCTCAAGCAAAGCATTTCAAATAATGTATAGCTGAATGAGATGGGATCAATACTCTACAGTTGTTATAGCTGCATGGTGCAAATCAATATGCTGTAATAGAATTGTTTTCTTGTGTGTGTATGTAGATAATATTGTATCTAGAGAGTCATTAAAATCTGTCTGTCTTCTAGTGTGTGCGTGTGTTTTTACCGGCTAAATATAGGAATAGGCTCAAAAGTGCCAGAATGGAATTACTTTTATCATTTTTTTCAGTTATCGGAGGACATATTCATTAGTTGCTTTTTTTGCAGGCCTACACTTTAATTAAATTTAGACCTCACGATTCAAAATATTAAAAGTATGCATACTTATTAAACAACTTGCAAAGTTCAGAACATATTTTTTCCCCACATATTCCCAAAATTAACTTAATGCCATATATTGGCTTGATGTGATGTCTCAAAATACAAAAGGAAATAGATATATAATAATGGAATCATAACGGTTTAATATTTGTTATTTATTGTCTAATTATTTGACGAGACTCAACAAATTGTGGAACTGTGGTTAATACACTGGCCACCAGACTGGCCTGTTTTGCCAATGAAAACTCACAAAGCACAACAAAATACCCCCCCCTCCCCCCTCACATTTCCCCTGGTGGTCAGCAAAAGTGTATCGCTCGAAAAACCGCCGTCAGGCAGAATGGATTGTACTTAATTTCCAATGAGGTGCTTAAGCGTGATCGCTAATCACGCCTTTAATTAGAATCCCTTGGTCATTAAGGAAAGATAATTCAGTGAAAAATACCTTTGCTCTCAGTGGGAGCAGCAAAGTGGCAGACGGACAAATGGTCTGTACAACGGCCAAATTCTGTCCTCCGTCCAGACTGGGTCACAGGGGACAGCGTGCAGCTGCTTCAGAGTTAGGCCTCAAAAATGTTTGCACTTTTCTTATACAGTTGACATTTAAAACTGTTTTTGAAACCGAATCCAGCTAAACTATAGCCAGCTAAACAAAAGGAGAACAACAAAGCAATGAAACACACCCAGCATGCAAACTGTAAGCAAGATCATTTAAGGCAAGCCATGAATATAAATCACATAAACCTCAAAATACTCCATGTAGTCAATTGTAATTTAATAACCTGTTTTACCAACATCTTAGAGACAGCATCACCACGGGAATCAAAATGAATTCACATCCAGAGAGAGATCCTTTCTAACATTCAAACACTTGCAACCTGCATTTTAGGAAAACCATTTTTGAGCTTGGTCTATTTATTACTTACAGTCTAACAAGTCAGTGAAATCCCCAGCTCTGTGTTGTGTATCATCTCTTTCACCTTTGTGTCATTCCTTTCCCCTGTTACATTGTACATATTTATCTTGTTTGTGTGTGTACGCACGTGTGTGTGTCTGAGATTCAATCTGTGCATGTGTGGGTGGATATATAGTGGCGTTTGGTTAATAATCCTGACCATTTCATTACAGTAATCAGGGGTGGGATCGGCAGCGGTGGCAGGATGACTTAGAGCTCAGGGCCTCGCCTCATTAACTCTATGTGACCAAAGAGGGACAAGCTCGCAACAAATTGGAATTGCTTCGGCGGCCACAGAGTCCTCTGACTCTTCAGCTGTTCCGCCGTGAGTCTGCTGAACGCTGAGATTCTATCCCTTCCCATGTGATTGGACAGACACACCTGAGATCCCAATGAAATCCTTTTTTCTTTAAAACACTTTTTTTCATTTTTTATCAGAGGAGGAAGTAGCACGTTCCGCTAAGATTTTTTTTCCGACTCATGTTTTTTAAATGTTTTCCTAGTGAAATTCTGTGACTCCTTCCCTCTCCTCCCTAATCTTATTCCACGCTGTGAAACCAACCTACTTTGTTTCTGCTCTTCTATGTACTGTTTTCAATTAATCCTCTTCTTCTCAGGTTCTAAATATAACTTCTTCCTTACCTTGAACGGTCTCTTGCTTACAACAAATTAGTGAGACAATGAAAAACAAGGATGAAAATAAGGGCTATACGAACAACTTCCTCGGTAAGCACAATGGGAAGGTGCTGTGGGTTTACAGCTAACTGGTAATCTGATGTCAAGTGAAGTGTGTATTATATCTCATTAAGCATCACAAACTCCTACTTGTGTATGTGAAAAGTGGCCATAGGCATGCATACCATTTAATGATCTTCCCTGCAGTGTTGTCATTGAAACAAATCATAACCATCATCACAAGAGTCAGATCCAAATGTGACAGTTTCATGCATCAATAGTAAGTGAGTATAAAAATAAACATCGTTATGTTACTTCAGAGTCAAACCATAAAAGCTGCATTCCTGGAAAATCCAGTGTTGACAGGGCAGGGGGCCTCTTCACCGTGACAGTTCAATGTTAAGATCCTTGCTTTGTGTTCCTCTGCTGGAACTAAACCACCTCCATATTTCCCTGTGTGGCTGACACTAATGGGAGTCACGCTGTGTTGCACAACTTACCGTCCTACCTGCACGTACTCACTGATGCTCAGCCTACTGATTGGGTTGGTAACGGAGGTCATCTTTCTCTTCACTGACCACAAGCTGTTTAGCAACACTTCAATAACCCACTGGGCTAATGCAATTAGTAGCCAACAACCACATCACTTACAGAAGAAATGAGTGCTGCGCCATGTTCCTGTGTGTGTGTGTGTGTGTGTGTGTGTTTGTGTGCAATTGTATTGAAAAAAAGGGAATAAGGATCAGAATTCATTTCATATTATATTGAAAGAAAGAAAGAAAGAAGGAAAGAAAGAAAAGAAAGGGTAAAGGTGACAGAGAGAGGAAGACCTTAGAAATGGTATGGTATATACTCTTTAGCATATAAAAAGCTGCGGAAAAGAGGGGAACATTTTTATACCACGTAAAATAAAACAGGATAATGTACAATATATTTATAAGAAGTACATTGCAAATGTATTTTCTCGGATGAGGAAATACTATACTTATATAAGTGCATGTTGTACAAACAGTTCAACGCCTTTCAAAGGTTATTAGGTTCAAGAGTTTGTCGTCGCCCGGAAGTCATTTTGAAATGAAATGTTAAAGGTTATGTCCATTTAAATCAGTACATGATAATCCTGTGTTGTTTTTTCTTGGTATGAATTTCCCTAGGGTGATAAACGCTATGTATCCTGAGGCACATAACCGTGGAGACCGTGGTAATAAATTGCTTCACTTACTAAATGGAAGAAAAAAAACAATAAATGGAAGTGATAATTTAATAAAGGCATTTACAAAAAACTTTGGCAACTACTTTTTTAAAAAACAAAATCCAGGCTGTATATCGTTTTTTATCTATTTGCAGTTTTGCCTCCTACATGGTCACAATCAGCACCTCATGTAATGAGGTGATTTATTGCTGGATTGATCTTATGATCAATGAAAAGGATCTCAGGTAGAAATTGGAACACTAATCCCACTATAATTACTGGGAATATTAGAAAGAGTAATTGGATCAAAGGGTCAATTTTATGATGAGGTGTTTGTGTGAACAATTTTAGTGAGTTATCGATATAAGAGTAATAATACCAACATTTTAAAGTGGTAATAGACACATTTCTTTTCTTGAACCTGTTTTCTAAAATATGTAATTCGTAATATTAACATTACACCACCATTTAGACTGGTTCCCTATAAACTTCACTTTTACCTGTAAGCGTAATAACTGAACAGTAAAATAAATGAAATAACCATTTAATTCTGTGTTAAAATAACACCATAGGTCATAATGTTGTCTTATTAAAAAAAACATCATCAATCACTACGGAAGGAAATTCTGACTTGAGCAGTGCCCATCTGGCAGGATTTTTGCTGCACTGAAACCAAAACCGAGCAGCAGCCTTTGGCGAAGCATCATGGGTATAATCAACTACACCAGCAAAAACACATTGTTTTCCTTTTTTGTTTTCTAACAAGGGATGGAAATAAGTGGTTATGGCCAGATAAGTCTGCAGCCAGGTTTAGGTAATTACATGGACACCTGACAGACGGGGACAGTCATAGCGCATGAGGTATAAAGTGCGTGGCATGATGAAAAACACACGCAGGAGAAACACAATGGGGGGGATAGAGAGGTGGAACGAGGTGGTGGTAGTGGAGAAGGTGACCCTGAGATATACAGGCAGGGCCATTCATTTAGGCAGGCAGGGAGCAGAGCAGTGACAGCCAGCACCAGAGTAACGCCGGACCCCCGGAGAGAAGCACTGTAGCTGATGGAACGAGAGAATTTAGATTAAACAATCCCACACTGCACAGTGTCGCCATGTTGATGCCGTTCTCTCATTAGAGGCGGTTTTAGACTCTAGTACCTGAAGGGGCTCCTTCTACTCCTCTAATATATTGCCTTTTAAAGAGGCTGCAGACAAAATGCATGTTTTGGCGGGATACAACTGAGGTCCTTTTTTTTTTTGCAGGTTTATCATCTCAATAATCAATATCACTGTGAATGAGCCAGTGATATCCAAAATACGATTCTGTTTTGGTCGAATGTTAAATTAGACATTAAACTAGAACATTTTTAAATGGCCTGTGAAATTAGAACAGAAAAAAAAGCTAAAAAAGGAGCCTGGAGGAGATGAACAAGATAAGAAGATGAAAGGTGTAGTGCAAGCATCATATAAAAAAAAGTATATACAGTATATGCCAGTCACAGTTACAGACTATTCTACATCATCCGTATAGAGGCGGTTTCAAAATGTAAATATGTTGAAAGAAAAATGTAAACCCCTCAATAATATCTGAGGTGGGGTTTCAAAAAAATTGAAATGAAAATTGTAGTTATCTTACAGGTAAGCCAGACAGTGGGCAGTGTGAATTCAAATCACAAGAAATCCAATAATAAGAAAGAGCAAGCATGGACAGGGTTGGCCAAACTCTGGACACTATTAGACGCTGGACTTCTAATTTTACCACCTCAATCTCATTCTCTATTTCAAGGGCATGTTTGCTGCTGAGAGTGTGAGTGGAGACTGGCTGATACTCCCTACACTGTGATTGGTCGGCCGCCTGATGTATTACACCTACTGATTACCACCCGCCACATACGCTGATAAGATCGCGGCTGGAGCGGGGAAGGGGCCAGGGCTGTCTCTTATACACGTATATATACAGTATATATACAGTATATGTGTGTGCCTTTTGTAAGCCAGTATCAGCAGGCCCTTTTGCGCATATACATTTTTTTGTCTGGCTACTCAAACAACATGTTGTCTTGACTTGTGTTGTGGGCCTATCATTCGGTGTGAAGTGCATTTACCAACCCAGAGCCTGACAGCACTGTTATGTGTGGCATATGTAACGCGGCTCAAACTCCTTTTAAATATTTGCATCAGGTGAAGATGGAACCGCAATAACGTAATTTGGCCTTCGGAGTCGCTGTGCAAGTTTAACGGTTTTTATCAATGCTGATTTTCGATAGCCTTCCACCTAACTGTGATTTGCATATAATAATGTTTTTTTTTTTTTTTATAAATGTGTATCCACGCTATGTGCTGTTGTTGTATGCTTGTTATTGTAACTACCCAGGCTGCTGAGATAATTTTGCTTTATTATCGCTCATGTTGTGCTTTCTCTTCATGACAGAGCCATTTCTCACCAAGACACTCTCTTCTCACTAATTCATTTTCCTGAAACAGAATTTATCTTCCATTCCTTCGCACACACAGACACAATCACATTCCCTCTTCACTGAATAAGAAAAAAATGGGTTTTGTTGCCAGAGGTATATATATATATATATATTTATTTTATTTCAACGTAGGGCTCTGTATGTAAATGCATTTATAATTACTGCGAGATGCATTACTTTCCTTGGCCACTTGGCTTCAATATTGTGATTTTTTCTGAGATTGCTGCATTTTCCTTTAAGTAGTGTTTCAAAGCTCCTTTGAAAAAATAAAAATAAATTGAAAATAGTGATACACCGATCGAGTATAGCTCTCCCTTCAGTCACCAATACTTTGCCTGTGACTCTTTGTATTCTTCCTTTTTGCCAGGGGGACAGGTTTACGACTGCACTGCCACACACTATGCACATACACTCGGAGAGTAGTAGTACACACATACATGCATAAAAAAAAGCTTCACACACAAAACACAAACGCCACGCCAGGTACAGATGGATTTTCAACATCAACAGCCCTCAGCCATTTCTTCCCCCTCTCTCCCCTCATCTCACTTTGTCTTTTCCTCATCCCTCTTTCTGTCTCCCCTCCCATCCCTTGAACCTCCAGAGGGTTCCTCCTGATTCATTATTTCCTGTCAGCATGTGTCTCTTGAGGCCTCCCATGCACCAGAGCCCTTTCTCTAACTTCACTTGAGCTGGTAAATGGGTACACATCCCTTCCTCCTAAACGGCTGAACCCTGCGTGTTCAGGCTTTAACTTTTAAACAGGCAGCAAATGCTTTTAAGGGAATATTGTGGATAGGGTCTGTGCCCTTGACTCAAGGCAAAAAAGTGGTGTGTAACGGTGCAAATAGCCTCAACGCCAGAGATGTGCTGATGACAATCCAGTGACTGAAAAGTCCGCCTTTCTTTGAGTCAGTATTCTCCACCGCAATAAAAAAGTTTTGAGGATATATAGTAGGATATAGTACCAGGGCTTCCAGCGGCTACGTGGCAGTAAATAATCAGGGTGCTATAACTTTTTGGTGGTGGGTTTTCAGCTCATTTAAAATTTCATCAAAATTGAATGAGCGAAAGTAGAAAAAGAATATTACAAAAATAAAACAAGCCAAGAATAGAGCCAGGAGTGCTTTCTGGGCCCAGTGGATATACTGCTCCTGCTGCCTTGACTTAAAATGATGTCAGCATTAAAGTGAGATGAATTTTGTTATATTAAGTTATATTAAATAAAGGAACGTAGCAGTGAGAGTGACAATTTAAGAAACAAAGAGAGAGAATGAGAAAATGGAAACAAAAAAACTGCAAAGGATGTGGGCATGATAAAATCTAGTGCGTGAATTCAAAGGAAAACCTGATTGAGTGCAGCTATTGACACCAATGGCTGACTTCAGATTTGATAGTGCTCTCCAATGTCAATAGCAGTATATCAGGGAGTAACTTTGGAAGAATGCTGTTTATCCCTTACACTTGAAGATGACCGGGAGGCTTATAGTGATCAAACATTTGACCGAGACACACGCAGATCTATACAGAAACAACGATAAACAACTTACTCTGCATCCTGTGTTTTTCTTTTGCCCGGATTGCTTCCGGATCCAACGATTGTGTCGGTCATTTCCCGGCCTCCGTTTGGTGTTCACGCGTCCTGTCTGGAGGATAGAGAGAGAGAGAGAGCGGGAGAGAGGGAGTGAGTGTGATTTATCCTGTGCTGGACAGCTAGCCAGTAAACCGCACATACTTAAGAGGATCAAGGGGTTACAGAGGAAGGACACAACAGCATAAATACCGATATGGCAATAACATAAAATGACACAGTGTGGGGGGATTGAAGGTTGTTGTTTTTTTCATTGAAAAGTGTGTCAAAAGCAGTCTCATCCCTACGTCCTATTTGTTGAACAACTTCATACACCTCTCCATTCTCAGAATTCAAACAGGGGGTTCACTTTGCAGTTACTTTGACAGAACCCTTACATAAGCATAACCACTGAGGCTTTGTGTACTGGCTGTCACCTTTTTTCCACCAAGAAGTCAATGTTGTTCCTGTGAGTTATGGGCAGTTGCAAAGCAATCGGGCAACAGGCCGTTGGGGTCACACGCCTAAATGATCCAAATGGGACCTTGAACTGTCATAATGGCAGCTGAGGAAAGAAAACAGGCAGTGCTACGTTGTGCATGATCAGTTCATTATGACAGGTCATCCTGATACACCGTAAAAAAAAATAGAAGCAATACAGGACTATGGCTGAATAATTCAATTAGTTTGGGTGTGTCAATCAGTTTTATCCATCATACTATCAGATTTAATCTGAGTATATTCAATCACTTGTTCATGGAATCACAATGAACTACTGTCCTCCTGGTTAATTGAAATCAAAAATACTAGGGTAGGGCATGAAAATAAAATACTGAGGCTCTGTCACAAAGGTAACAGTGCTGCACATATGGATTGGAAATATACCACATTCAATAACAGATGAACACAGTCAGCATTTTTTTCCGCCACAAAGAGCTGCCGAGTGTAAACGGGAAACGACAGACTAACCTGTCTTTGTTTCTCACTGTTTAGTAAAACAGCAGTTTTAATTCATATTGTGAACATTTTTTGGTGTTTTCCAAGCCCCTGTCCAAATATTTTAAACTACTCTTTGAGATTTAAAACATTGAAATCTTTTAACCGTTGGCATTCAAACTCTTTTCTCCCCCCGCTTCTGTACCCAAATACAACTCTGACTGACTGCGCTGCATTTGACGCCAAAAACCAGATAAAAGATTTTTGTGTGTGTGTGTCAAACAGTAATGATCAGACTTCACTGTTAATATTTCTTTCTTTTTTATTTATTTTTTGACAGTTATTATTAGTTATTATTTTATGTATTATTTTGAATGTATGAGTCCAAATATTTTAGTTGGAGTTAGGCATTTTACGATTTTACAAGTGACTATGCAATGTAGTGGGGGGGGGAGGCGGGGTATGGGGCTCAAATATGGTGCATCAGTTAAATTCATATCAGCCTGCAGCTTGCATGTCTTTAGATGAAACGATCCTAATGCAGGAGGTGTACGATCGCCACAAGCGAGTGAATAACGTCTTAAATTAAATTAGCCTGAGAGAACATAACACATTTGGTTACAATTCTGCTCTGGTCCCAGGAGACTTTATGTCTTTATGAAACAAATTGTTGAGTGATATGAAGTAAATAGACAAACGGGCACAAGAGCACACAGAGTATCAGAAAAAGAGCACCAGCCCCTTCTACGGGTATGGGGGAGTTCAATCTATAGCCACATGTTTGCAAAATTAAACAAAAAAAGGATAAAGTGTTTTTGATCAGTTCTTAACAAAGCTGTACAATGAAGAGATCTGAGTGATCCCAATTATTTAAAAAATGCATGGGTCTGCTAGACTGTGACTGACACACACCTTTCAGAGCCTCCTCTTCTACTGTAGTCACATTTATGGAAATAACCCTGTTATATAATATTAAACAGGTACAGGGGAGTGGATCTCAATAAAAGAAATAAAAAAAAAACTGCCCGCATAGTCCCTGCTGTTTCCTTCACTATCTTATCTGCTTTTAGGGTGACGAGTGTATTTTGACCGAGAGAGTCAATCCATGAAATCAGAGGATTGAAAAAATATACAAAAAAAACAAAGCTTTACACTCATTCTTGCAGACTGTATACACAACTATCATTTAAAGATACGGCCTTCATTCTGCTATCAGCAACTAATGTCTGTGTGATTTGTTTGGAGAGAGCGAATGTTTCCACATCAACAGATGGGAAGCACTCAAACAGAAGGGATTTTGCTTCACTTAATCTCTTCAAATGTTGTGACAGTTATCAGGAATATGTTTTCATCAACGTATGGTGATGTATAAGTGTAAATGGTTATGGTATAGTATTGTATACTGTTTTCCAGCACTTAATATCACTTATTTATATGTGTCTATACCTTGAAATTGTCATGCCATGAATTACTGTTAAATATTAAACTATTTGGATGCCATGAACAAGATAATTAATTTATGACCTCTGGTGTATATCTTATTAAATATAATGGTGACTGGTGTCAAATAGGTGTCACTAGGAGGAAAAAAAACATTACGCTCTTTAATATCTGCTTCCTGAGTCCCAATTTTCATTTGTAGAACCTTGACTAAATGTGACAAAACTGCTCCCCTCTTGCTTAATCTGACATTCTATCTTTCAGAATCTGATGGAGATCTGGTAAATTCTCCAGAGAGTATTTGCTGATCACTGGCACCATTCTGTCATTCAGCAATACCAAAGGTTTACCCGAAGACAAAGACTTGAAACAACACAAGCAATGCTCATCCATCTTTCCCTCTGTTTTTTCAAAGACCTGTCCCTACCACCACTGCTTAAAATATTACAAACAAACAATGTTAAAAAAATGTGCATGGATTTTCTTTCAATCGACATATTCAATAAGCGACTTTCACACATTAAACACAAGACTAAACGCATATTTTTGTCTTTGACAAATTACCCATATATCTTTTAAACCCTGGAAAATTGCAATTTCAAAAATATATAATTTATTGAGCTGCTGAAACAGTGACTACTGGTTTTTAGCCATTGCAACTTTACTCATTTGAATAGCTCACACCTTTTGCAGAACGGCAACGTAGTAGTTTTTCGAAACTTTTCTCAGGTGGGTTGGAAAACTGCTTACGTCCTATTGATTTTTTCTATGCATTCTTTTTATTATTCTGCACACTCTACACTTTTTTTTCTGTCCATTTCTATGTTTCTGCCTTTCTCACCGGTAGATAACAGTTATCCGAACAATTATTTGTAGCGAAGTGATGATCAATACAGCTGATAAATTACGGTTATAGAGCAAGCTGCATTCTACCCAAAAAGACATTAGCATAAGTGGGTTAGAACGCAGATGCCACCATGATGACTATTAAATGAGCAGGGGGAGGGAGCGAGAGACATGGAAATATATTCTACATGTGTGTGTGGCTGGTGGCGCTACCGTCTCTACTGCACTTGTACAACACACTGCGTAGATGCATACAAACTTAGTAAAAAAAATATATATATTAAGTCAGATGTGGCAGTATCTTAAAGGAACACACACACACATACACGCGCGCACACACACACACACGAACCACCAATGTGTGTCAGGCCCATCTGTTGAGAGTGGACCGCAAAATGAATCCATGCGAACACGACAGCATAAGGCATTTTAATTGAATGGCATCAGAAAACTGTTTAGCCATGAACAGTTTTTAGTTGCATTTTATTTTTATTTTTTTGCTAACAAGCACTGGTCAATGCTGAATCTACTTCTGACTCTTCACACAGTCTGGATTCCAAACACGCATCTCAGCTTAACAGCTCATCTCACCACCAAAACACTTTCTCCCCCACCTAAACGCATCATACATGTGTCAAAATAAGCTCCCACATCCACAACACGGGAAGCAAACACTGTCACTCTTAGCTCACTGCACACTTCACAATACTAACAACAGAGAGCATTCGATAAAATACTTTTTTTCTTTAAGTTGGCATGTTTTTTGTTTTTTTTCAGATAAATCAGTATTTTATTATAGAATAAGATCAAGTAAGTACAACTAGTAAACCGGCACTGTGTACAAGTGTTTCATCATTATGTTATGCTTTTCAAAGACTCTCAAGGCCATTGTTGTGATGACTGTTCATGTTAGCAAAAGCAACCCTGTTGTATTTCTCTCAGTTTTATGGCAGTAGATGTACAATATAAACTTAGTGTACTGTACTGTAAAATGTAGTTCAATAGCTGAGAGACGCATGTCTCACCTGTTGTCCATAACGATGCGACTGTTGAACGCAGCAGGTCTGGCTCCACCCTTAAACCGGCCTCAACCAAAGAGAGTCCATGACTCACAACGTGGTCAATAGTTGTGGCCCTTATCTCATCACAGACCACAGCTCTTGGTCTTCCTCTCCTTCCTCTTCTCCTTCTCCCTGTCACTCTTCTCTCTCACCTGTCCTCTTTAATATTTATTTCCAAAAAGATCATTCAGAAGCCACATCCTTGTGTCTGCTCGCTACGAGCAATGAGGCAGGTCACCTGGGTAGGTCGTCAGCTTTAAACGGCACTCAGCTGTGTTTGGAAATATTATTTCATTTTATTGTCATTGGATTGATGTTATTTTCAATAGATTTCAATGTGACATTATTCTGTTTTGAGGGCATGTTTGAACTGTTTTGAATAAACGGTGTTATCATTCCAAAAACGGACTGAGAAGGAAGTCGAATTTTGGTAACTGTGGTCAATAAATGTATTTAGTGCTGAAAGCAATGAAAGCGATTCACAGTTTGCGTCACTTAGACTTTGGTTTTGCTGACAGTGTGAACACATTTGACCAATACTTGTTAGCAAACTCTCAAATCACAGTAACTGATCAATGAATACATGGTGACCATAAATGTTAGTGGAAGAACTATAATGCTATTTTTTATTTTATTACAAAAAATACAGAGAGCATTTCGCCATTGCTGAGTATTTGAGAGAAAAGCACCTTATAATATCAGGTATAATGGAGGGGGAATGAATGGGCCTCTGTGTTCCCAGTGTTTGGGTCTGCTTCCACTTTATGTGTACTCCCTCAAACAAATGTCAAAATAGAGTGCCAGCATGGGAAATACAGATAGAGAGCGTGAGGGAGCGGAGGGGGTGTTGAGAAGGGGGAAAAAGACAGGAATACAGTTGTTGGGTGAGTTTATTCTGAGCTCCATCATGCCTATTAGAGATGAGTATCCGCTCCCCAACCTCCTCTAAATGCTGAGGATGCAGGGGGCCCACCGAGGACAGCACCCATCAATCTCTCCCTGGCTATCTCCCTATCTCTCTGCCCATTTATTCATCAGCTCATCTGATGACAATCCACCCGGTCCATTTCACTCTTCTTCTGTCGCTCCCCTCCATCTCTCGGATAATCAGTCCATCAACTGATCCAACTGTGCATCCACCCAGCGATTCATCTACCTATCCATTTGTCTCTCCGCTCGCTCCTCTCAGTTTCCAGCAGCTCCATCAAAGACTGCACCTCAGTTGTTTCGAGTGCCTCGCATGAATACAGCAGGTTGTATGTTGGAATTGCAAACCGACCGACGGAAAACAGAGGGAGCCTTTCAATCGATAGGCGAGGAGAGCAGGAATCACTCCTGTGACTCAATAGTTCGGGGAAAATGCATAACACGGCAACAGGGGGAAACAATTACATTCACTGAAAGAAAACTATGTGCAAATGCTGTTTGAAGATGCCGGCAATAGCGAGAGGGCCTCTGGTCACTCAAATCAATTACAACTCTGAGATATATCCCGTAATTGAAATGGATTAGTGTTCAGGGATTATTCTCCTGTGCCGTGTACAATAAACCAGCGATAGGGTAAAACTGTCTGGATGCAGAATCCTCACAGGGGACAGGCAACTGTATACTTTTGAAATACAACCATGAAAATGAATATAAAATAATGAGACCTGGTGATAAAATTGATCAATTGTAAACTTGAATGAAAAACGAAAATAATAGTACGTATGAAAAGTTTAATCTGAGCGAGGGAGGGAGTAACTGCATTACTGTCACCAAATGCTACCCATTCACACACATTCATGTTCATATCTCTGTAAATGATTAGAATATAAATAGTTACTTTGTCCGTCAAGTATTTGTGTGCTGACGTGCAAGGGTTGCAAAGTGAAATGGACATTTCCAGAAAATAGAGGTCCTAAAATCTGACACTGAAATTACCTTCATTTTTATTGCAGGCTCTTTACGACACCCACCTTACCTCCGCCCGGGGGAGTGTACATATATAAATATTTCTTATTTGCAAGGGTGTGCTATTGAGAAAAAAAATTTATGAATTATTGAATCGTTATTGATTCGTCCTCCGTTCCCGAGATTGAACATCTGCAATTGTCTGCAAGGGCGAACCTCACTGGTGACATTAGGAAGAGGAGAAACAAAGGCAGGGGGAAGAGCTTAGCGGCACGCGTCATTCTCAGACTTCCCTCCAGGCCAACCATTAGCAAGCAAGAGGCAATCACCATTTCATCAACCTTTCGCTGCACGGCCTCTCCCCCTCTCTCTTTTATTCATGCCCGCTTTCTTTTGAGTTTGGTTTTTCCTCCTCCATTTCTCATTTTGATTCTGTTTTCATCACTCTTGTCCGTCTCTGAGCTCTTCTCCCCTCGCCTCGGATGACTGTGGCGGTGGGCGCATCCATTCGTCTGCCTCTGCATGCGCTGGCGAATGTTGATTTGAAGGGACGAATAGGAAAGCCGGTGCGAACGGGTTTGTGTGTGCGTGTGTGTGTGTGTGTGGGTGCCACAGGTGCACGTGTCTGTGAATGTGTGTTGATGTGCGCGCGTTGATGTGGGCTCGGGACGACCCCCTGCACCCTGATGGCAGCAGGGGAGAGAGTGACAGTGTTATGGGATAATGGAGGATGTATTAACTCGTTTTCTCTCATTATAGCACTATATTGCTGTCTTTCTCTCCCACACACACACCCACATACACCTTTTCCCTCTTTCCTCCCATGTCAACAGACAATACAAGCATACGGGTGCACATGTAGGCCTGTATCCATTTCCTTTTCTTTTCTCTCTGACAGGCTTCACTCACCACCTTATCGGCCTAAGCGAGCTCCGACAGTGCTGGTCTCGCTCACATACACCTGGTCTCGGGGGCACAGCACATTATGAAACAATTACTCCCCTAATTGACAGTTGATTAATATAAAATCAATTTGACCTTGCCAGCTTAACCTTGAGATTGTGAGCCGTGCTAGCCACGACACCTCAGGTCAGCTCCGTATTTTCCAAGATTTCTAATTGTGATTCCTTGTGATTGACTTTGTAGAACGCCCTACGGCAACATTTACAGCTCCAAGTCCACTATTGCAAGTCTCTTGCAAACCTGGACATGTTCCTGGCAGATCCTCGCAAGTTCCATCAGAGTTGACTGGAAGCGTCTGGGAAATAGACAACCGCAGGATTCACTACAGATGCTCTGTTGGGTACAATTTCACTTAATGTCATGTTTTTCTTTGGGTCATTGTTGTGCTGAAGGGTGCTTTGAAAGGTGAAAATACAGGTCCCTTTTGTGCTTAGAGCAGATTTTCTTTAATTCCCACTTATATATATATATTTGGCTGCATCACAATGACAAGGATGATTGTTGATTATACCACCTACTTGATACCCTCATGGTGGTCAAATGAAAGAAAATAGCAGTCAAACCTCGTCAAAAGACTATCTGAGTCGACATGAAGACAACCATTTATGTTTGGGCTCCTTCTCTTCACAAATGCCTGCCCATTTTCTCGATCAAAATCTATGGCGTGCTGGATAAATTTGTCTCCACTTTGTGTTGCTATGACAAGACAGAGCTCCGGCTTCATGGCCGACTGAATTTGTGTGATTAAAGAGACAACAAGCAAAACCATCTGCTTGTCACATCCATCTGTCATCGCCCAGCATGCGCCATCAGCCGCACATCACTCAAAAACAACAGCAAGTTTTGGTGAGAGAGCCAGAGAGAGCAAGAGAGGGGGGGGGGGGAGACCAGGAGGTGCAAGAATGGGAATCAGAGGGTGTGACCAAAAGTGAATGAGGGAGTGAGGGTGAAAAGACAGAGCCCCGGTGTGATGGAGAGAGGGGCAAACACAGCGGGAAAAGGCAAGTGATAGATGGAGATCTTCTGCTGCCCATAGATGATCCGGCCTGTGGACGTTGCCCACGGGTTTCAACAGAGCTTTATTCCATATGGTTCCTATACCTTTTGTTATATAAATACATATAACATATAAAGGAGCCCCACATTGCAGCTTGTTTTATTCCACATTTATAGCCAAATCATTATGATGGTATACCATCTGAGTGCAAAACTCTCCACACATAGTGGAGCCACTGAGCATGTCTTTTATCAGCCAATCAAAAGACACTATTATGATAGAGGGCTAATCGGTTCGGTCATTATTCAGGCAAAAAAGCCAAACATTCAATTGCTCCAGCTTTTCGAATGTGTTGCTTTCCATTCTCACGTGACAGTCATTTGAACCTCTTAATGTTCTGAGCAGTTCTTCCGACAAAATTGACATTCTATGGGAAACCGTGAGCTATTATTATTATTAATGTATATATTACCTTTCAATGATTGATGGAGAATTTAGTCTGCATGAAAATCGATAAGGAAATTAATCATTGGCTGCAGCTCCAATTTAGTTTGAAGGCGTTTCGTCCAAGTGGACAAAAGAAGAACACCACAGGACGCTGAAAAGAGGGAAACAACTAGGTTTCATAGCAAGTAGACTGTCTGAAATAAAGTTAATTTCAATTCATCTCCAAAGGGGGGCTGGGTCTTTGTACATAAGACACCTTGTTTCCTTAATCGCTCCATTCATCTCTACTTGCTCCCCTTTATCTTTCTCAATTTATTAGCTTATTTTTATTAATTTTTTCTGTTTAATTGTCATCACAATGGTTATTCTCTCCTTTGTCCTTTTCTCCTCTCTCTTTTTCACTCCTTTCACCTCAATAATGTCCGCTCATCCTCAGAGAAAAAACACAGTCAGCAAAGGGGCCTTTGGGAGTTTGCGGGAAAACCAGCCCTCATCTTTCATCTGACGATCCGGGCCCTGTGCTCCCTCTCTCCCACCTCCTCTGGAGTTTCTGTCTCCTTTTTTCTCTTCTTCCCCCTCACCTTTCTCTCCATCGTTTTCTCCCTCCCTCTCTCCCTCCCTCCCACCAACTCTCTCCGGGATTATCGATTTAGCGTAGGCTGTGATTGAGTCTCACTGGGTGTAATGCGGGCCCTAAGGTGTCTTCTGAATGGAGAGCATCATGAGTTATGGACTAACTATAGTCACTCTTCCACAACACCTGAATCACAGGCAGACACAACACCCTCACAGACACACACACACTTACACACAGAGAAAAAATGCTTTCTCCAATGCAAACCAACCCCTGTGTGCAAAAACAAGGACACACATTGATCACATGTATACACTGCTCTCACACACACACACACACACACACGCACGAACACTGATGATGTGAGGCCCTTTATAGACATAACTTCAGCGGAGGCATAATTTAACAGTGTCACTTAATAACCTCTTGTGCTTTTGCTTTGGGTCATTTGCATTTCTGGGGGATTTAATCGAGCTGTGACCTTCGACATTTCTTTTTTCCTTTTCACTGCAATGAAAGTATTTCTCATAACCACGTATGATATCATTACATCATATTATATAACATCAATGTACAGCCACAGATTGTAAGGCATACAAATTGATCTATGTGACAACATAGGGTAAAAAAAAAAAACACTTACCATTCAAACAAGAGAAGATGGCAAAGTGTTAAATTCTTCTGAATTATCTTAGGGTAATAACACTGCTGGCATGTGTCCTCATCCATACTTAGTGAAAATCATCTTTGTGTGAAAAACTCAGCAGCGTTTAATACATTATATAAAAAAAAGAATTTGCAGAAAAACCATTATCTCAACACTTAATCTATACTTACTTCACTTCCCATCGTGTGTTACTTACGATTTTCTTTAATTGCGAACAAGCATTAGTCAGTACTGAAACTACCTTTTCCAAAAATTCTTCGCAGTCTCAGCTCCAAAACTCTTTCTCACCACCTAAACACATCATGCATGTTTCAAAATAAGCTCACTCATCCACAACACTGGCAACAAGTTCAACTCAGGAAGCAAACACTGTCACTCTGAGCACACTGAGGTACAAAATAATAACAACAGGGAGCATTGCCTATGGGACATTTCATCTTTAAAGTTTTCTAGTTTTTTTTTCAAACAAATCAGTGTTTTATTATAGAATAAAATCCACTAAAGTACAACTCGTACTGGGTACAATTGGTTTATCCTAATTTATGTTTTTCCAGAACCCAACGCAATTGTTGTTGTGCTGACCGTGTTCCTATTGGCAAAAGTAACAGCATCTTAAAAGATTTGGTCTCTCCGTCTTGTAGGAGGAAAACTTTTGCCTCCTACATGAAGTAATATAAAACACAAAACAATTGATATCTTTTTAAAAAATGTGTGAAGACGTAAGATACAGTAAATGTACAGTGAAATGTAGTTCAATCGTTGAAGGATGCGTGTCTCACCTGTTGTCAGTATGGATGCAACTGTTGCAGGATTCATGCTAAGACTGGCCTTTCTCAAAGAGAGTCCATGATTCTCCACATGGTCATGTCCTTCCTCTCCTTCCTCTCCTCCTCTCCCTGTCACTCTTCTCTCTACACCGACCTGTCCTCTTTAATCCATATTTCCATAAGGAACATTCAGAAGCCATCTCCTTGAATCTGCTTGCTATGAGCAATGAGGCCAATCACAGGTCACCTGGGTAGCTATAAACTGCAATCTGTTGTGTTTGGACTTCTTAATGATTTCCTTTTATTGTCATTATTTTGAGATTAAGATTTAATTCAGTATCCTGCGCTTGAATTGGCAGAATTAATTTCAGGGGGTCAGTTGGACCTGAATTCTTTCCATACCAAACTACAGGGATACCAATACATTACTGATGATTAATTGGGAGCCTATAATAGGTCTGCCTTATTGATTAAACAGCTTTTATTTTAGCTAAGACACGTTGTGTGTGCAGCTGATGTTTCCAAATGTATGCTTGCTTTTATCCACGCATTAACCCTCCCTCCTCAAGCATCCTACCTGCCCCAAAAGCATTACGCTCATTGTATTTCAGGAATCCTATTAGGATTGGCCCCATAGTCGGCCTCTGCTTAGCAAATAAATAATG
Organism: Colistium nudipinnis; assembly: GCA_016785305.1. NCBI lineage: Eukaryota > Metazoa > Chordata > Actinopteri > Pleuronectiformes > Rhombosoleidae > Colistium > Colistium nudipinnis. The sequence continues at coordinate 379,197 of JAFBJU010001912.1, read as the reverse complement.
GTAATGATGATGATCCCTCATCTTGTCACTGGGGCTCTCCCCCGGGGGCCTCGCAGTCCAGGTGTAGGAAGCCTCTCCTGGCCTAATTGGTTCCAACCCTGCAGTCTTCTCTCCAGCCTTTTCTCCCGGACTCTCTCTCTCTCTCTCTCTCTCTCTCTCTCTCTCTCTAAGGTCCCCAATAATCACCCAGTAAACCTGGGTGTGTGCGTGTGTGCGTGCATGTGTGTGCGTGCGCGTTTGTGTGTGTGTGTGTCATCACCATCTTTATTTTATTCTTGCACAGGCATGAAATCACAGCTACACATCAGCACTTTCTGTCTTTCTGTCCCTCTCCCCACACAGATGGATGGACAGAGGTTAAAACACGCACAGAGATAGAGTATCTGTGTATTGTATTGTGGTAACAGGCTGCCAGTGTCTTCATGCTATTTTCCCCTGCACTGTCTGTCTTTTTTGTTTTCGGCCGCCAGTGCATATAAACACATTGAATTGTGAAATGTTGACAGATGGGAAAATGTTTCCACCTCTCTAACTGCCCGGCAAGTCACCCCCAGCCCTTCAGCACATTTTCAGCTAAGAAAACAAAAAAAAACAAAAAAAAGAGAGAGATTGCAATCTCACAAAATTGTAATGTCATTTTGAATGTATGAGAAATGGAGATTTATAATTGTATAAATCGGAGTAAATAATTGAATTGTGGCACCTTAGTGAAGAAGGGAAGGAATTAAAAAGGGTTTTATCCGGCAACAGTTATTAATAGAATCATGTCAGGGCTTTAATCTAATCCTTGTTTTGTGAGGAATGATGAGATTTGAAACACATTCCCGCCGTTGGATCCACATGGATACACGTAGATCTGTAAGCCACAAAAACAAGGACAGACACAGAGCAAGAGCAAGGTTAATATATATATATATATATAGTCCCACATGTTTGTGAAAGGCATGAAATGTTGTAATGCTTCCATGTCTGAGAGAAGATCCAGCATTAATATTGGCCCTTGGAAACCTTTCTCTGAAAATCAATACCTTCTCTACAAAGAGGCAAAAAGGATCTCTAATATAGTTTTATGTTATTATTTTTCCTCACACATGCTACATTTCTCAGCAGCTTGTGGAGAAAAGATGGATTTTCTCTCCATCTGGCCGTAAATGCGATTCCGAATGTGTTGGGTCAATGAGATTATGCAGATGGCGCACTGTCACATCCGTATCTGCAGTTGGGCCTCTGACAAAGTTGTTTTACTTTTCATTGCTGTATAATGCCAAGCCAGCGTGTGCAGTAATGCAAAGGTGTGATACTTCACACCTCCAACTTTTAACTTTTTTTAACTCCAATTAAGCAGAAGTGTGTCATCTTTTGTACATTCATTTGGTCACTGGATTTAATACAGATTATTGATTTCCAATAAAGTCCATTCAATTTGTGTATGTTATGGTTTGAGACCAAATTAATCATCCCAGCAGTTTGGCACTTATTTGTAACCATGTGCAATAAATATTTATGAAATAACAGAGTTTGTTGTCTCTCACAGGCCTGGTCATTTTTGGCCTGGACAGTTTGTATACCCGAGTTACAAATGTAACTCACAATCGATACACACTGTCTTGCTGTGGGGTGTGAAGTTGGCTCGGTGTGAAGAACATAACGCTTTGCTCCAAATCTGGGGCAACAGGGACCTCTGTTGGGTGAAATTACCCGTACATTTAAACCGTGTCAAAGAACAACATGCTGAAACTCAGTGTGTAAAAGTATAATGTTGTATTATGCATTGATTTATTAATCAGGTGGTTTCTCCCCCATATTTGATGCACCAGAAAGGCCCCAGAAATAATGATGCATAATGCATTATGTCATGATATTTACCTGTTCCTCAGATACGTTGCAGAGGGAACGTTTCAACATGTGCAGTATGTTTCAGTGGCAATGGAGCAAACTCTTTGCGCATGAGAACCACGTGACCTGGTAAATAGCGCCACCACAAGCACACAAAAAGATCTTGAATTGAGGTCGTTTTCGTCAGTTGAAAATATTGGTGGATTGTTCAGGTTATAATTGAATCCTTTCAGGTCTTTGATGTTTTTTTGTTTAATTTGCGCCCGCTTATAAATAAAAACCTGAGCTCCATCGCAAAGTTTATCGGCACTTTCAAGTTTGGCTCCTGAGGTGGTGTCTCAACCGAAATGAAATTCCCTCAAACTGAACAGATTCATTGCCACAGCATCGTGCCGTTGTCTCCCTCCATGCCCTTGTCCCCCTCACCAGTGCACCCGCATTTAAAGAACGTCCACCCACACAAACCGACAGTTTGGCATCGCTCCTCCATCCTGTCCGTCTGAAGTGGCAGGGTCAGGGGGTCGGGAATGACAACATGGTATCTGATATCCTCCACACGACCCTTTGGTCCAGTGTGGCACGAAGCAGAGGCTGTTTCTCAGGGGGAAGTGACCCGTGTCTGAAGGGGTGCTCTGTTGTCCAATCAGAGGACTGCTGAAGCCTGGCAACGCTACCTGGCCGGGCCGCGCTGCTCCTCTCCTCTGACAGACAACAGAGGAGGAAGGAGGCGTGACCAGACAAGTCATCTTCTGCATCTGAAGACTGCTGTGGTTTTTCTAGGGCAGACAGAGAGGCACCGGATGAGTAGATATAGAAAAATAAACTGAGGAGGAGCATAGATAAAGTATAACGTGGACTCTTTACTAATATCAATCAGAGGACAATCAGAAGGTAGGAAGAAAAAAAAACATGAATAGAAAAAAAAGCAAGACTCTTTCGGTCTGTCTCGGTGCCGTGTTATTGAGGCCTGTATTCAACACTGGAATGTCTCCACAGACCAACGCATGCCATTCCCCGCATTCCTGATCTCCCTTTACGTCGCAAACCGTCCCTGCGGTGTTTCCTTTCGGCTAATTACACTGCACCCGGGGCACGCGCAGAAAATAGCTCGGCATCCTTTTGAGGTTTGAAGTTGGAGAAATGCCTCCACCGAATCTTCCATTTGCTTCCACCGAAATGTGAAGGAGATGGATAGATTCTCACCTTTGGTATGAATGACAACAATAAAAATGTGACCATAAATGTTTTCACCTTTTCACAGTGTCTCCTTGGAAAATTACCCCTTTAAATGTTTACAGCCAAAACAAAAAGAGAAGAGTATGAGAGTTACCAAACTAAAGTTGAGGAGGTGAAAACTTTTATTTGAAACTTAAATTATATCTATTTTCATCTCTTTATCTGACACTGCATGTGCTCGCCACGTCATAATTTTCATTTTGGCTTTGTGCTGTCATGTATAAAATTTGGAACAAAGGAAAGTGCGCTGAAATAAATAAAATAAAGTGTACATCATCGGCGCATCGCTGCCCTGGACCATGAAAGAACTGGCCTATTGGCTGCAGCAGGTGATGAAAGTGAGATGAAAGCGAGATGAAAGCTGGCAGGACAAGACGCCCGCTGCTCCTCCTCAGATCTCCTGCAGCAGGTTAGCGGGGAAGAAGCCGAGCTTACGTCCAGTACTGACCTTCAGGTAGCCATTCACCTCCTCACCTTTCTTCACCACAATCTGAGGACACACACAGCAGACGGGATAGTTCTCACGTCTTCACCAGAGGAGCAGGAATTTAGAGTTAGGCTAGTCTGGGTAATTTACAATGGTTGTTAAACTGCTAGAGGTTTCACAGCAGGGCTGGAGACTGTTGACTGAATGTAAATCATTCAAACTGCAACACTTGCCTCTTCATGTCAACATGACACAGGTGTGTGTGTGTGCGTGTGTGTGTGTGCGTCGTCTTAATATAGACATGTCTATTTCCACCTCTAATTGTGTAAATAAAGGGGTAGAACATTATACTCAGTGTATGTTTGTGTGCATGTGCTTGAGTATATATTAAATTCAACTGTGTTTTCCACTTTAGTTTTGAGGAAAGCCTGGGATTGGGTGTAAAAACATCCTAAAATGAAAGACAATTCACTAGGTATATGTGCGCGTGTGCGTGTGATTGCATTTCTGTTGACCTGGTCTTTCTTTAGAGTGATCTGGCCCATCTCTCTGTTGCCCACAAAGGAGCGTGTCACCTTGTAGACACTCTCTCCTGCTCGCACTCGGATGATGAAGTTGGCGGGTATGAACCCTGTCCTCTCTCCGATCTTCCCCTGGGGGAACAGAAACTTTAGCAGCTCCAGTAGATTACGTATTAATCTGATCTATTGTCCGATGTGGCTTTGAAACCTGAGTGATGGACACAAATAGGTGGATGGATGATGAGGACGAGACAGCTGTTTCGGGATTATATTCAGCTCCGGACCAAGAGATGTAGCATCGCAAATTGAAATCACGTCTCCCCAGCTCTGTTTACACCACACCAGATAAACAAACTCATACATGTTCCCTAAAAACATGCGCTTTGGCCACAAGAATTTCATGGAAAATGAAGCATGATTGAACAGCTCCACGTTGCATTTAGAAACAGCTTTTTGTGGATTCTTTTGGGAAAATCCTGAAGCATATTCCAAAGCCACAGCTTTTGTTATTTTGAAAAGCAAAAATAAATCACACATGAATGCAGGTGCTGTGTTCATCGAGTCAAGTGTACCAAAAGTCCATTAATTGTCCACCATGGTCCACCAGACCAGAAATTCTGGCTTGGTCGTGACCGCAACTATTGAACAATGATGATAAACTTTTTGTTTATCATTATTCATTTGAATGTTGACTGGCTTAACAGCTACATGGATAAATGAATAGTAAAGAACACCATTTAGAAGGGGGCTTGGAAGTTGAAGGAGCTGGACTCGCCATCCAGCTCATCCGCATAATTGTTCTGGCCCATAAAAAAAAAAAATCATCATCTAATGGCAAAAGTCCCAGACCTAGATAATGACCCAAACCTAATTCATTGCTCCTCAACATCATTACCTTGGTCATGAATACACTGAAACATGTTTTGTGAGAAGAAAAAAAGTAATCTATGTCTCACCCTCCACCACTCCTCATTGGAGTCATCTATCACGGTGATGCGGTCCCCGGCACTGAGAAACAAACAAAACAAATCTGTATATGACCTCTTCAGTATTTGAATATTTTAAAAGCGACTCAGGCAGAATCACGTGAGACAGATTTTGGGGGAGTGGCTGCAAGCGGTCAGGTAGGGCGTGGGGAGGGACTCACTGCACATCCAGGTCATCTTTCTCGATGGCCTTGAAGCGGTAAAGAGCCAGATAATAGTGAGAGTGGGTGAAGACGCCAATCTTCCCTGGCTGAGGTTTTTTACTCTGGAAAAACACAATCATACTTTGCTTGACAACTCCGTTACAAATACTGTCGTATGTCATGACAATATTTTTCACTGCTGTCATTATTGCACCTTCATCCCAACATTCTCTGACCTTGTCGTCGGCGGGAGCTTTGTCGCCTTTTTTGTCTCCTTCTGTCTTTGCTGGCACGGCCCAAACGAGACGAGAAAGTGAATAAACAAGGAGAAAATATCTTTGTCAGATGTCGAAGAGAGACAGAGAACTCGGAGACAAAGAGAGCCACATATTATCCCCTCTACTTCACACACCGTTCAGCATACACTCACCTCCTTCACCTCCCTCCTCTTCCTGTTTGGGCTGTGACTCATCTTCCTCCATCATCATCATCATCATCTGGACAATACGGGGAACGCAATGGTCAGGACAATCAAGCTGTCACATGCACAGAAGTAACTTTCCGGTTAAAACCGGTGAGTATGAACGGCAGTCTTAATGGTGCCTCCACACTCACGTTCTTCTTGTCCTCGGAGCCCTTTTTACGCTCCTTGTTGGCCATGATCACACCGATCCGCAGTGTCTCAAACACAGGGTCGGTGCGGTTGGACTGTGCTGCCGATTACATGTCACCCATTAATAAAACATTGAAAACAACTAACTTTTATTAATAGATCTTCAGCAAATAACTACCAACATTTTGCCACCTCTAACTGTATGAAGCTAGAAACTCTGATTTATTTTAGTTAATATTTGAATGTTGTCGTTATTGACTTTGGTACTCACAAAAAGGCAGCAGCTGTGATACTGTGGCATTCTGCTGACTGCTGTACAGAGGGGAGCTGTATGCCCTTCTGAATCCCGGAGGCTAAAAGACAACATATATGGGATAAACAGAGAACGTATCATCCGCCGTCTGGTTTTGATTTGACCTCAAATATTGTCGGGTATGACAAATCTCACAATTTTGCCAAAACACTTCTGGAACTCCACATAGGACTGGCACTGGTGGTGGATGTTGGTTTTGCAGTTCTTACATCGCAACGCAAACTTGTTGTTTACTGCAAAAAAACAAACAAACAAAGTATCAGGCCTTGCCACCATGAGATCCACTTGCTTTGTCATGCAGGAAACGGCGAGAGACGAGAGGGGCGTACAAACGATCATGCGTGCGCAAACGTCACAAAACTTTGGTTTTTTGCAGTAGTGGTCTTTGAACTTGTGAGGTTTGTCGTTAACCGGTTTAACTGGTTCCGGGGGAGGAGGTTCCTCTTTCTCTTCCACTTCCACCTCCTCATCGTAGATGAAATAGACCTGGAGATTGGATTGAGAAGGAAAGAGAAGAATACACATCAGGAGTTGGAGGTGGTTAACATTGTGGTATTTTTTTGTATATGTCAAATTAAGCAACAAACGTGGGCCTTGGCTTTCCACTGCATTGTTCTCTGTTTTTTAAAAAACACTTTTATTATTGAACCACCATGCAGGTCTGAGCAACGTGGAGTCTGTCTTTTATTCACACAAGCTGCACTATTTCAGCCACAGCTAGAGCCATTAATAGTGACTTCACCTGTGCCAACACTACTTTTACTTTGCTTCATTTTTGCTTAAATTCCTAAATGTCATTTAGAAAGTAATTCTGCATGATACTGGGGGAAGGGGGGGGGGCGGGGGGCAGATCTGAAAATAGCCTTCTACAGAGACAGACAGAACTCGGACCTCAAAGCTGGACATTACTAAATAATCTACAGTGTAGTCAAACAGAGCCACACACACACACATTCACTCAGAGGGGAGCTTGACAGACTGAACTGGCTCCGTCTCCATCTCTGGCAGGATTAGAGGCGTCCTGTGGCCAGTAGTCTGTGGATTTACTCTACAGTAACTGATAATACCGGGGACAGTTCACACATTACAGCACCATTACTCTGCCACTCTATTTAGCTGTCAGGATTCCTACACACCCATACATCCATACGCGCATGCAAACCCACTTTGGCAATAATTCACAATTCTAGAGAGGAGACAATGGCTTGGTGTGATGTTAGTGATGCAGCAACAAAAATGTATAATTTAATTGAAAGGCGGTTGTGTTTTTAAATGGTATTTGTCACGTAAGAACAATATTGTCTTGAGGCGGCAGCAGAAATTTAAGATGTCTGTTAAAAATAACTCATCTGCAGGTCAACAACAGACAAGCACATTTCATCAGGCACTGATTCACTCGTGTGTTTTATGAATATCAGACAGAAGCATTCATAGTTACTTGGCATTAATAACTAGCATTCTGGAGATCTAACTTGATGTGCGCGTGTGTCGGATCATTGATGTCTTACCGTGTTGTCCTCCTCTTTCACTACGTTATCAGGGAGAGGTGGGTTGTCATGAATATCCACAGAGTCCTTGTCATCTAACCTGTTAATCATCGAGAAGCAAATGTCTGAATGCAAAATAATAAATTGGGTAGCAGAGTGTGCCTCAGAAGGTATACTCTGAGCTTTTTTTTCAATAGATCCCTGGTAAACAATAAGAAAAGATAAGATTACTTTTTTTCATCTATGTGCAATTTGAAAACAGACTCCTTTGTTCTTTGAGATAATAATAACAATAAAAACATCTATTGAAGCCATTAAACACAAACAACAAAACAAACTACCTCATTCACTGAAAAGTGTGTGTAGAAAAAATCGTTTTTTTTTGCATCAGACACATGAGCGTGCAAACTGTACTTACGAGTCATAATGAGCCATGGTATTTGGCCAGCTAAGGCTTTGCTCCTGTAGATTTAGCAAGATTCTTCCTGCAGATTTCCCTGTAGACAGAAAACATACCAAGATCACTCTGAATGACCAACAAAGAACTTTTCTGCTTTTCTAACCACCTCCAGCATCACTTCAGTCATCCGTGAACCAACTCGATCATAGGAGCTATAAAGCATTTTACCTTTCTCAGGTTTGGCTACAAGTTAGAACACGTTAATGACATGAATAGGAAAACCACTTCACAACTGCTTCATAATGGATGAAAATAATTAAAGAAGGGCGGATCATTATTCTGGATACATGGGCATGCGGATGAATAATATCAACTGACCGTTAAACTTGAATTCCACTTCTTATCACGTTGGTTCTTATTAACTTGGTGTCTTCAACTTTTGTCCAGCTTTTTGCTCCCAGCTTTGTTGTTCCTTTACACGCCCAACTTTCCAAACAAGCCTCTAACAGGTGGGAGATTCGGATGAGTAATGTCAGGGGGCCAACCCAGACCAGCCCCGATGGTCTGTGTGTGCCTGCGTGCGTGCGTTCATGTGACTGTTTGGGACAGCTGAGCACTTCTAAGTGAGGTGGCTCTCCCCACTGAGTGGTAAAAATGCTTCTGGTTTCCCCACTCAGTAAAGAGCTATGGTATTTATTGGATGCCTTATTTTGTGATTTTAGTGAATCAAACCTCAGTGTACCTTGGTGGAACTCAATTCTCACTATTAACGAAGAGATGAATAATGATTACTCACCAACTTGTCTGGATCACAAAATATTAAGGTTTAACTTTTTTTTTTTTTGTAACATCTCTGTTAAGTCCAAAAAGGAAATACATTTATCATAAATCATAATATATTAATGAAAATAACCACAACTAAAATAACAATAATATCTAATGGTCTATTTTGGTTCCACTAAAGACCCTTGTAAAAGTTTATGTATATCATCCAATACATTATTTGAATCACATAAGATTAGTAGTTAGTATGAATATTCTTCGGGTTTATCAGTCAACAACATTTTGCGGATCACCCATCTAACTGTATGCTAATATATGAATATCAATAATTGCTAATATAACAGTTAAACACCTTACTATTTGTGACTGTAAATTGTAGATTAATATAATCCCAAGAAAATTATGCTTAATTGGATGAAAGACATGAAAGACAGGAAGAATAGGTAAGCCAGATATGACAGCTGCAAGATGCATCATAACAAGAATTTTACGCCGTGATACTGCCTCAGAGGGAAGCAAAGAAATGAGGTCTACGGGACGTTCCTCACATCAGGTGCTCAACACTCTCACACCGTCATCTGGACACAAATGTGCTTTTCTCACGAGGCAATTTAAGATGAAATTAAGCATTTAAAAATACAAAAAACCCTTCCATACAGGCCAAAAGAAACTAAATGTTATAAAAGTCATTGCAGCTCAGTCCTCAGTCAGTTTCAGCAAGTCAAACAATGAACAACACGACACAGTGGATGTTTTTGATAGACTTTTTCTCGACTTTTATATTTTTAAAAACAAACAAAAAAATAACAGATTAAATAAAATTTACAGTAGACATATGCAATCATTGTGCACTTTAACTACTTCTTCTGATACGTTCTGCACAGCTGTCAACAAAAAACACAAACACAGTGGGGCTTAGGGTGGAGCAGGGGGATGTGGGGCGGTTGTGGGAGAGAGGAGAGAGGAAGTGAGGTAGAGGGCAGAAGAGGAGAAGGGGATGAAGAGGGGAGGAGTAAAGGATAAAGGAAGGCCTAAACTTTGTCACTCAGGGAAAGAAAGAAAAATCACTTAATATATAGATTTCTTTTATTCCTTACATCACTTATATAAATATATTGAACCCCAAAAAAGGAAAAAAAGAAAAAAAAAAAAACTTCTCCGAAAAGAACAGCGCAATACAGAAACCCACAACAGCAGTAAGGCAAACAGAAAGCAAGAGAGGAGAGAGCAGAGAGGGACCGGGGAGCAGAGGCAGTATGAGATGGCAAGAAGAGAGGGAGGAGCGGCGGTGGGGAGGAAAGCCGAGAGAGTGCGCAACTGTGCGTATGAAACTGTATAAATATTTGAGATTAACCGACGACTGGCTGACAGAGGGGTGAGGAAGGAGAGAAGGTGTGGGCAGAAAAAAAAGGAGGAAAGGGAAGAGGAGGAAACGTTTTGACTGAGGTCGACTGTCCAGTGTGTTTTTGTTACGTGCTACGTGACCCTGTTGCCTGTGTTTGTGTGTCCCCCGGAAAGCGTGTGTGTGTTTTATGTGTGGCATTGCCTGTTTTTGTATGATGGCAGCACACATTCCACGGCAACAGTGAAACACATGCTCACGTGTCTTGTGTGCTCCTCTGCTATATAAATACAAAACGAAAAACCAAGGAAGAAAAAAAACAAAACGACAAAATCATATTTGCAACCAATCACCGCCCACCCCCCCCCCCACCCCGCACCGATTCACACCTTCTTCCCTTTTATACGTTTAACTCAAGTTTTTTTTTTCCGTTGTTTTCAATTTGTACACTGACGAGCAGTCCCCCTCAGTCCTCCTTCCTTTTCCACCGACCCACCGTGAGTCTTTCTTTCTGTCGGTCTGTCTCTTTCACCTGGCTTCTTTCCTCCCCCTCTCATTTCCTCTCACTGAGAGCTGGCTCTCTCCAGCACGCGCAGGTCATAGTTCTTTTTGGCGGCCCTCAGCTTGAAGAGGCTGGTCCCACTGTTGTTGAGTTTGAAGGAAGCACTCTGGGCAGCCATGGTGCTGGGGAACACCGCCACTACTGTGTAGAGGTGAGCCGGGTCATTGCCGTTCCCCATGGCCCCCCCAGAGGGACCCGCGGCGGGGCACGGGCCACAGCCTCCTCGGCCTCCCTGGGGCTCCTTGAGCCACTGGATCTTGGCACCGCACATGGACAGCTGGTTGAAGAGCTTTTCGGCCTCTGGACGCGAGATCCCCTCGGGCAGGTCCGTTACCTCGAGTACTCGACTCACCACTGAACAAAAAAGAAGCGAGGGAGAGTTGTTGGCAGGAGTGACTGGCAGAGCTGTATCTTTGGAGACTCGAAGCGCACTCGGTGTGTTTGCTCATCTGCTCCTTCTGAGCACTCTTTGTGCTTCGGGGGAATTACGGTGTGCATGGCCCTGGGTCCCGGCAGGACACTCAAAAGGAAATCTAATTTGGCTTCTTTACGTTGGCTGTCGAACAGCATGTAGATGGAGTGCTACAAGCAAATTTCCATATACTTGCAACGAGGGGATGTTTATTTAATGGCATCCACACCAGACGGAGGAGTTTGTGAGCAAAACAACACGCACATTAAAATAATAAAAAAGCTCAGGCTCACTAAAACCGATATGGCCTCTAGTATCTTAATCTTTTTTTTCCCCAATAAACTAATTAGCTCCTGCAGAACATTTTCTGTGTTAAGACCGTGATCCAAAATTGGGGAGATATTGGACAAATCGGAACGATGATGTGTGAACAACCTATGATCAAAGGAAGTTTGGAATGGAAACGGGGGACACTGCCACATTCATGGTAATCAAACACTGTTCAAAAATGGGACAACAGCACAAACATGAATGAGGAAGTTGTGCAGCTGTTTTGAACCAGACAGACGAGTAGTGTCCTTACTTCCATCCGTGTTCCGTCATCAGTTGACACACACACACACACACACGCATACCTGAACATCACAGCACCATGCGAGAGTTTACGCTTGCAGAAATTGGTAGACTATATATATATATATATATATATATATTGTGATCTGCGATGGTGCTTCTCTAACTTACCAACATCAGTGGTGCCGAGATCTGTAGATGCAGATTTGAGTGTTTGTCTCTTTCCTCGTGCCCCGTGTTTCATTACTCCTTGGCCCTGGACGCAGGATGGGTTCATTAATTATTGCAATGCAGTAACATGGCAAGACACTAGATGGGGGCCTACGCAAACAGTGCTGGTAGGCACAGGAGAGGTGATGACTGATGTAAAATGAGGGACAGCATAGTGCACAATAGCTTCTGTTTGAATTTCTGTTACATCATAACCTCTTGGTTACACAACATGCTGCAAAGAAGTAAGTCTTAAGCAATTGCCATAGCCCATATGTGATAACTGCGAAGGATTTTCATTAATAGTTACATTTTTGTGATGAGCATTCTGTCAGTATTTAGAATGAAATCTTTTTACCAATCTACGCACCTTTGCACTTTTTACAACCTAATGAGACAGTATGTATCTTATGTTCTTATATTAAAATAAATAGCTTACTCAAGGGGAAGAATTTGAACAAACAATCCAAATGGGATTGCAGGCCATTTTGTGTGTCTTTAGAAACCAATGTTATTTGCCTGGTTCAATTTCCTTGAAACACCTGGTGGATGGGAGCATAATATGAATGCATAGTTTTTGAACGCAATCTGACTAGAAGGATCATATGAAAAAAAGACAGTCAGTATCATAACTCTTCATTTATGATTTAGAACACACGCCTGCCGGTGCTGACCTGAACGGTGTAGGAGGTTTGGCCATGCATGAGGGGAGGCGGACAAAGGCTGTACTGGAGAGGCTGTCCCAGCAGAGAGTAGCGCCCGTCACCTAAAGGAAATTGTAAGAATGAATGTCCAAACACTAAGCAGTCAAATAAGAAATGAATAGGGGATTTAATGAAGAATCGCTCAAATTTGTTAAAAGGGCTTGATGCAGGTCACTGTTATATTATTAATATAAAGACTGTATTCGCAGGGGTAATCACTGGTTCCAAATAGCTGGTTGATTTGGCAGTAAAAGCATTGTGGCACTCAGGACAGGGACAAGGTACGGCCACGTGTAAGTGCCAGACGGTTGGCCAGGTTGCATCATGTGAACCAGCTGTGGTAAGCTGATATGATGGTAAACTGTCTGAGGGCAAAAAGTCATCTGACAAGAGGGTACTTTTCGGAAAAAGAAGTAAAAGAGTGAGTTTAAACATGGAGTATTTCATTTTGTTTCTTTGTTTGTTTTGACCGACTTAAAATACAGGGGGAAATAATCCTGTTTTTAACAAAGTAGCACTTATTTCTTCAATGTTATTTATGTTGGTCAATCTATCTGTATTTCTCCTACCTTGGGCTGGTCCTCCTGGCCGGGGAAACTGGGAAATTAGCGGTAATGGTCCAAGGCCTGTACAGACGCTGCTGGCGCTGCCAGAGGGAGACGGGGTGGGAGACTGGGTGGGGGAGGGCAGGGGACTTGTCAGCTGGGAACTGGCCTGGACATAAAGAGAAGAAAACAAACCATAAAACGACAGGATCAACAGATAGCCTTCCCCAAGTTAGTCTAATTGATGGACAGTAATTTCATCTGACGATAACACAGAGCTTTGTGTGTATACCTGTGGAGTGTTGTCTGGTTTGTAGAGCTCTCCTGGCTTGCTGGGTCTCTGCTCTATGCTGTAGTACTTGCATGGGTTCCACTGGACCAGAGGGGGATTCTGGGTAGGCTGTGGTCCATTGGGGACACTGAGCTGCATGACCATCACCCCAGGCCCAGGAGGGGGGACTCCTAAAAGCATAGAAACACACAAGGTAAAATGACTGCATTACCAAAGACAAATTATCAAAAATGTTGCATTTGATGTCAAATATAAATGTGAATATGTATGTATGTGACCAAGAACTGACTTATTGAAATAACTCTTACATCAAAGGGCACAGAAGGGGTTAAAGGGATACCGTGATTATCACATTTACTTTTACGTGAAATGAGAGCACAAAGTCTTTGTTAGGTTTTGGTTTTCCCAGATTTCTTTAAACATGACCTTTATAAGGAAATTGATTTACGTGTTCCAATGTGTGAACCTGCTGTGCTGCTTTTTGAACTTTTGCCTGAATACCCTTCACCTGCTTTTATGAAAGGGCAGTTACCACTCTGCTATTAGAAAATGTACTGTTTTCTACATATAAAGAACTACTTGACTTTACAAAGAACATACAATCATCATGTTCAGTATAAGTAGAATACTTGACATCTTTGACAAAACAAATAAAACTAAATTTATTGTGGGATTACAAAAATGAATACATGCATATGGGTGTCTCTTATGTGAAAAATAGTACAGGGGATTGTTATTATTTAAGATCCACAATTTACATGTTAAAATTACATTTAAAATAAGCTAAAATAATGTATGTAAAATGTTTCAATTGTTTTCATATCAAAATCCCAAAACAGCACTTTAGGCCTCACCTGAATATTGCTGCTGCAACTGTTGAGGGTTGCAGGGGGACGGTGACTGTGTGATTTGATACTGCTCATTGCTGGGGGGCTGCAGATAACCGACTGATGGGCTACGTGAAAGAGGCATAGAGAGGCAGAGAGGAAAATCACTATCCACACAAAACTTGCAAAACAAAAATATACAAAGTACACTCTGAGGGGTGCAAGCATTAAAAGCAAAAACACATGGTTGACTATTCATTAGCATCTATACAACATTTTCCAATCAAATCAAGTTAAAAAACTAAACAATTGCTTCTGTTCAACTTCACTGTGGCTGCTATCTAAGTGGCTTCTGTCATCACAGTGTTTGACTACATTATTTATAATAACCCCCCCCCCCACCCCCCCACAGGAGGCCGGATAAGATTCTAAATGATTGAATATTTTGTTCAAATATGATATATTTCTACATACCTTGTGCTATTCTGCTGTGTGGGTGTGATAACACTGTAGTAGACAGGCATCGGCCCTTGGACAGACTGACTGACGGGTACCATCACCTGCTGCTGGTACTGCTGCTGCACCACCTGTTGATTTTCATTCCCCACAGGCACCTGAGTAAAGGAAAAGGTTCAAAAGAGAAGATAGGTGGAGTTTATTGAATATTTACGTCACTCCTGCAGAATGGGGAGAAAGGAGGACAAGAATAACGGACAAATGAACACTATGCCTATTGGTATCTCTTCTTTTGTTTAATGTGGGGCTGTGATGTCTGTTATTTTTCATCTTGTTCTGTTCCCAAGCATTTGAAATATTATCTTGATAAGATATTAAGTTTTCCCCAGTGAATAGTAGCTTATTTTCTCACTTGGGCGAAAGATTATCTTAGCACATGTTTTCACCAAAACCCCAATTTCAATCCCTCTAAGCACACTGCTACTTGTTTCCGAAATACAAACAAAGGTAAGAATATTACTCATAAAAGTAAGGGCATTGGGGGGGGCATATTTTCAACTGGATAAGGCACATTAAAAATTATGCAAAAAAGATAATAATAATAATAATAATTCAGTTATATTTACACAACATAAGAAGTTATACCCTACAGGTTAGTTAAACGTATCTATACCTGATATGATGGCATCTGTGGGTATTGGACCATGATGCTTTGCATTTGTCCCCCCATTCCGGCCCTCTGGGAATTAAGCAGACCAGGGTTCTGGGGCTGCTGCACACCCATCATGCTCTGGTAGCTAGGCTGCTGGCTGGGCATCATTGTCTGAAGACCTGAAGACGATAGACAACCAGCGCAGAAGACAATTTAGGTGAGGTATTTCACATGAGTGAATAATACAAGTGAAGATTGGTAGTACACAGGATAAAAAAAATCCTGTGGAATAATTACCACAATTAACACATTTCTTTTGAAATTACAGTAAACAAACCTATTTTAAAGGCAATTGATTTCCAAAAAAACATGACACAGCAATGATGAACAGGCTACACACAAATTATGTTTCCACAATTACACTTAAACTAAGAAAGTGGAAGGAATGGAATTACTTTAATCAAGAAAGGGCACATTGCACACTGTTCCTGTTAGATGACGAATAAATGTTCTCCATCACTGAAGTTTTATTATTTTTCCAAAGCAAGCGGCAACCTTCATATGACTCAAGGTCACACCGACATGTTCATGATCCATGTGATTTTAGCAGTCATCCAATATGAGCCAGAGTCCATTTAGGTTGTCAACAATGCCTATCTATTGCTTACTGTATAAACACACATCAAACATTCACAGACCCAAAATGAAAGAGACCGGTGGATACATCTGTCAAGGTTATTCCATGAAAGTAGGAGAAAGCTCTATTTTGGTCGGAGCATATTTAACTTGGCAGGACAATCAAACTTTCACCTGGTAGACTTGAAACCTAGTATGATTTAACCTTCTGTTGCATAAGGACAACATGAAACAAAAGTCTATTTAACATGTACTGACAATTGATCAATTGTTTATGTTATAACTTATTTATATTCTCAGTTATAGGACTGTGTTCACATGTGTTCACATTTACACCGGAGTCTTATGTACTGACCTGACTGCTGTGTGGGCTGAGGCATAGGTTGAGTGCGCTGGGAGGGATAAGACACCTGGTGAGACATGGGCTGGGGCACACGGTACTGCTGGCCCGAGCTGGGATACTGACCAGGAGGATAGTATGACACCTGTATCTGAAGAGAAGTGACACAAAATTTGAAGAACCTAAAATCACACAGACGTAGATCATCATTCTTACACCCCCCCCACTGGTGACAATACTGGCAACCTCCTTTTCCATGTTATTATTGTGTATGTTACCAAATGTAACAAAGTCATTGACTACATAAGTCAGAGAAATACATTTAAAAAAAGCATAGAGATGAAACATACCAAGGGACAAAAACTGAAAGGCAGAATGGAGATATAAAAAAATAAATGAATATGTAAAATCGGTTTACTTTTAAGGAACATCAGAAAGGTAAATGTGTGAATAAACGTTGAAAATGTAAACAAAGAACACATCAACTTCTATAATATGAATGTGCATGATAAATATTTTGAAATATTTAATCAGATTTATTTTCAGCAAAGGTAAGAGCCTTTTAGATGAAGCAGACAGACTGTTTTGTTATACCAACCTATTCTGTTTCTGATCTGTAATAAGGGATCCTTTTAAAACTGTTAGTTCTCAGACTGTTCCAGCTATCTGATGCGCTCTTCTCCTTCACCTCTCCAGTAGCTGTTGTTCTGACACTCATCCTCTCTGTTCTCCTCTTTACGGTATTGCACATGAAAGAGCCAAAATCAGTATACGCTAACAAGAATCAGAGTAAATCGCACATTTTGCATATGATGATAGGACCATTAACAAATCGTGATTTACCAATGTATTTCATCCATACACCAAACTATGATTGATGATTTGAATTAGGCTATTTTCAGTCAGTGATTGTAGTTAAGCGGAATGGCATGTTGTTTACCTTTGTAAACAAACATGGAAATTGATCACAGACAGGTTGGAATGATCCAACACAAAGGCTTGTTCAAAGGCTGTTTTTTTTGTTTTTTTTGCTTCCGTTAGTTGCTGGAAATAGTAAGATGATCTTGTATTCAAACACTTCAAAATTGAAATTCCCTTGGTGTGACTACTTGGAAAGTTTCCCTTGCAATATAAAAAGTATTTCTTATTTTATTAGACCCGGGGCCAATTACTATTGAATAAAGATACATATTTTAATATTACTTGATAATAATTATCTGTCTTAAATCTCCTAAAAACTAAAAACATTTCAGAAGTGCATTTTCTCCACTCTGATGCCTGACAACACTGTACCTGTTGTGGTGGAGGGGGCTGCATGTAACCTTGTGGGGGCGGGGGAGCCTGCATGACGGGCTGCGACGGAGGAGGTGGTGGGGGTGGTGGATGTCCAGTGGCAGGCTGGTAGCCAGACGGAGGCGGCATTGGCTGCCCCGTGGTAGCCATGATGTAACCTGTCGGAGGAGGGGGGTGCTGGGACAGCACTGTGGGAGGAGCCTGATACATAGGGGGAGGATCAGGGTTCTCACTGGAGCCTTGCCGACTCAGCGTCATCTGGCTGAACTGGGGCGCCAGTTCTTCACCCTAAAAAGAATAGGAATTATGTCATCAGTGTTCCGTTGGTGCCTCTATATTAGGTCTGAGGGTGTTCTAAGTTCAGGCTATATTATCTTCATCATGGAATTGAAAAGGTTCTTTCTTGCCCTGACTTCCATCTCTAAGGCAACTCCAGATAAGTCTACAGTCTGAGAGAAAGTAACCATTCACTGGTTTCAAGCACTAAAGACATTGTTTATTAAATTAATGTGATTAATACCTAGTGATCGTAAGAGTAGGGGTAAAAAAGTGCAGGAGTTTTTAGTAGAATACAGCATTAGTAAATGGTTGGAGTGTCAGAAAGGCGATCTTTAACGGAAATAATATTAAGAGATGGAGCAACAGGATGTGTCAGTACCATTGTGTACTGCTGGGGAGGAGAAACTGGCAGGAGAACCTGGGGGCAGGAAGGGCTGGAGTAGGAGACAGGCTGAGAGGGCTGCAGAGACGCCACCGGCTATACACACCACCAAGAAAACGTAGGAAATAAAAAGGCAGAGCGTAAAGAGAAATGAGCAAGGCAGCGAAAAGGAGGAGGTTAGAATTAGACGGAAAGAAGAGGACAGAGAGAAGTGGAGACAGGGAAAATGTGGGATCGAACACAGAAGAAAAGGTGTTAATGAACGGATGGATAGGAATGGTATTCAAATGTATTTTGTAATTATTATACAAAGTTATTAAAACCCTGAATACGAGTTCACTACACAAACAGAAACAACAGAAAACAGTTTCATAGTCAAATACTTATTTTGCGACGCAAAGGATAGAGTGCTTCAGTTTCAGGCACAGCCTTTATTTAATAACTAACCCTATTGAAGGATAAAGCGCAGACAGAGGACCACTAAGGCAACATCGTAACTTGAAAGTCTGTCTGAATCTGATATGATTTTACATAAATGCAGGTTTAAGGAGGTACTTACTTGAGCAATCATGTGGTTGCCCATAGGGTGTGGCTGAGGGGTGGGCAACAGGGCAGTCTGAGGCGGTGCCTGGGGCTGTGGCTGCTGTGAAGGGCAGGGGAGCAGGCTACGGCTGGACTGGGAGGCTGCAGGTGGGGGACACACATCAGGAGTGACTAGGGACAGGCCTAGTGACACAATGAAAGACATGATAGATATAGGACATAATAGCTGCATTAATATCAAACACATTTCACCATAAAATGAATTCAGTGATTGAAAATGGGGGAACATTAGTGCACTTGTACTAACTCAAATTTACACCCCAGCATAGGTGAAGTTGGTCTCTGGTTACATGTTTTTCGGCCAGGAATTAGAGATAATGCTGATGTTTGACTTTCTCAACCTGCAGAGAATATTTAACAAAAAATAAAATATGGAAAAAAAACTTCTAAATATGCTCCTGCCACAGAGGGCAAAAGTCTCTACAAAAATATATCTGCAGAAACTGCAGCAACCGTACTTACTGAAAAGCAGCCAACATTTAGCGGACACTACAATTTCATGAGGATCACATTCTCAATGGATTACTTAAGAAAAATTTGCAACTGCCGAAAGTGGGTTAGGTGGAATTTGGCCAATGTTATACTACAAATACAGTCCCCCCCAATTGATGTGCAATGTGTGTGTGTATACAGTATGTGTATATATGTGTGTGTGTGTGTGTGTGTGTGTGTGTGTGTGTGTGTGTGTGTGTGTGTGTGTGTGTGTGTGTGTGTGTGTGTGTGTGTGTGTGTACACACACACACACTGTATATTGTGGAATTACATTATATCTAAAAGCCAACATGCATGACAGGGGGCTACATACATTTCTTTATGTACGCTCGCTTCAGATGCAAAACTTAAAACAAATAACAAATTAGCTAATACTAGACACAATGACGTTCATCTGAGAGACCTTGATGTGTCTCCCGTCTCCTCAACCAGTCTCTTTCTTCCTTACCAGAACGAGAGCCTTTGCAGCTTCCCTGTGAGCCTTTGTTGCTGCCAAGGCTGTCCCCCCTGGTAAGGATGGATATGCCAGAGAAACTGCTGGCCTTGGTGACGGGTGGCCGGAGGGTGCGGTTGGAACTGTCCGAGTCTGTGCTGCTCCAGGGCCGTGGCTCCAGGCACTTCATGTCGCTGTCTGTGCTGCTCTGACGACTGCTTGATGCCCGGCTGGAGCTATCCCGGTTCCCTCTGGGAGAAGGCAGAAGAGAGAGAGAGAGAGAGAGAGAAAGGAGATGAAATGATGGGGATAAAATGGATAGATAGAAGAAACGGGAAAAAGGAGGTGACATAAAAGGAGTGTCGAAGCAAGGAGAGTTGGGGGGTAGCAAGAGAGAGATTTGTTGCAAAGAGCAGAGTTGAAGTAAGAGGAGGGTGGAGGCAAAAATGTGTAAGGGTAGGAAGATAAATGTATAAAAAAAAATTGATGATGTGTACATAGGAGAATTTGAGGAAGAAAAAGATGGCGTGGGAGCAAAACATAAAAAGACAATTAGACAGAATAGGAGGAGGAAAGGCAAAAGAGCAAGGGAAGGTCATCAACAGGTTTAGAGGACCACACAGTTTGACAGGCTTTAGGATGTGGCATTCAACACAGATGCACATTGTCTAGTTTAATGAAACCACGATACAAAACCAGGCATCAAGTCACCAAATAATATGTTGTTATGTCCAATTGTACACACACACGCGCACACGCACACACGCTCACAGAGAAGAACACACATGCAGGGAGAAAAGGAGCTACCCTGGGGTGATGAAGGGTGACATTACAGTGACACAAGACAAACTCCGAGTAAAAGACCCTAGACAACACTCACATAAAAGGACTACACAGAAAGAGAACTTGCATACAAATGTACACGTCGAATACAGTAAGTATAACAGTAAGACATGCGATATACACTGTATTTAAGACAGGAAATGACTAAGAAACAAGACACACATACACCTATTAATTAATACCAGATGTCCACAAACAGACATTAAGAGTAGACGTACATCAACACTCACACACACTAACTACAAAATAACCACTTGCTACCATTGGTTCACCACCATGATTCTTTAGGCTATATTGCTGTATACACACTGGTTGTTGTGATGCTGTCACCCTGGATAAGGGTAGCTGCCAAGAAAACCAACGATCACACTGTAAGCTTAACCGCCACTCTGGGGAAACCCCTCTATCACAATTAAATGCCTGGGTATGCCATTGACATGCCAACATTAAGAATATGATTGTTCCAGTTGACCAAAAATACAGATTAAAATCAAAGAAATGCATTAGATCTACTAAATACTGTGGTACAGACGACCTACTACACGACTCTGCACTGAAGACAGCAGAGAGAAGAAAAAAAGAAAAAAAGTCAGCCGTAATGAATTGTTTTTTTTCCTCCATTACGTACTGAACAAGAGTAAAATGAACTCAAAAGGCGCAAGGCTGACTGGGAATCTCCATTACAAGAACAGGGATGCGGTAAGGGTTGTAAAAGCCTAGCAACAGTGAATGGCTGTGGCTGATAAATATTTCAGAGAGACTGTAATTAATGGGGGATCTATTTTGAGTCTTCTCTCTGCACAGCCTATTTTAAGGAAGGGTGGGTGCTCTTCCGTGCTCTGTGCAGGCTCCGCTCTGCAGACGCAGATGAGAGCAGCATGTGCGGGAGAGGGAAGAGGAGGATTTCAACTGTTCATTACAGGCTATTTATTCTCCCCTCTCCTCGTGGCAGCATTGCCCATCACATGCACACACTCACAGGAGAAGCAGGGAAGCTGAGCGTTGGATGTTTTGTGGTTCCATCCCTTTCGATATTTGTAAGATGCTGAATCAACCCAGGTCTCACCACAACAGCATCTTGTTTCGGTCGATGTCAGCTAAGTCGGCTGTTTTATAGTGTTCTGAGTTTAACCGCACGTATTCTATAAAACACATAATCGAAATTGCAGACCACTCACACATATGCGTTGCAAAGGGGGCGTGCCCAATGCTTGGTGCTGGCACAATCAATATCCAGTCAGCTTTCATGCCAACGCGACATGCTGGCTCTACATGCAACACTTGAAATAAACTCAACCTCAAGCTGATGAACACACACCGGGTTCATTTGATGTCAGGCATGACCTGTATTTGCTTTAAGGTGATTTTATTGGCTTTAGCATGCTTGCTAAAACGTGATTAGCTGGTGCTTGCCTTGTCGCTTAAAAAGTTGAGTTTTTCCCTCAACTTCTAACACAGACAGCACAAGCAAAAAAATAAAAAATAAAAAAAAGCAACAGTACCACAATGCCGTTCTGTAACGTGCAATGTCACACCATTCAAAGTGAATGAGCGGCTTCTCTGTCGAAAGCCTCAAACGCATATGTGCGAGTGCACCGTGTTCACATTAGAGTGCTGGTTATCAACCTGTTTTAGATTCATGTAAGACGGATAAAGTAGGGTTCCAAAAATACATGATCAATCCAAGTATAAGTCTACCTCTGATAAAATTCCTGGAATCAACACAAATTTAAGTGACAACACAGTAAATCAATTGTCCATAGATCCTCTATATTTCTGTATTCCAGAACAATTCAATATTGAAAAAATGAATAATTTAAAAAGAAAAAATCATCTTGTACAACGTGAGCATTTGCGAGTTATCATTGACAAGTGTAATGGAAATCTAAAAAAACATTGGCCTGGGTCTTATGTTTCTCTTTTTCCTTTTCTATATCCCCTTCAAGTTTGTGCTTACTGTTTCTCTTTGCAAAAAAAGTGGCATGTCAACAAAAACTTATAGACTAAGTTAACCACAAAACAAACATGTTATTGTGAAAGCAATGCAGTTGATTAATATAAAAATGTAGTGGACAGTGAATGGGCAAGTAGGGCACTCAGTCCCCAGTAATACAACAAAGCAGCCATGCATGGGCCATGGGAAGCCCCACGGTGCAGTGCTGGAATAGCCATCAATCAGCGGAGTATGCCAAGCAGAGATATAAAAACCACCACAAGTCACCACTTTCATCACCAAATCACTTTCAATAATGGGCATGGCAACACACAAGTCAAAGTCAGCAGCACCCCAATACCTAAAGATCTGCCTCCTCTTTTGAGAGCTAGAGCAGTAGCCCTCAGTGGAAAGTCTGTTGGGGTTAACATTAGGAGAAAATGCTAGGGTTACAGGACTGGATTGGGGAACAGGAGATGATTCAAGGGAGGTTGAGATAAGGACAGGTGGGAGGTAGAGGTAGGCACAGTAGTGTAGAACTTTTACCCGTGAAAAGCAGAAACAATAAAATGCACACTTGGCAGAAACTGACAGTTGGAAAGCCCACGCTCCCTATTTCTCTCTCTCTCAGCATATTGTGTACTAATCTTTCAACCTTAATGGCAAGGGTGCCGAGGGATGGGTACCGGCAATAACTGCTGTGCGAGCTACCTAGACAAAATTTGTTACAAATCCGTTTTGAAGACAGTGATTCTCTCGGTCAGCTTCAAGATTAAAGCAAACCTTTTTGATAACGTTTAATGTAAAGATCGATCAAAAGAGAGAAAAAATAGCCTGCGTATGAGATTACATTTTTTAGAATCAGCAAATGTTACATGAGGTGAAATCTACAAGAGGTCAGAACTGTAGCTAGAGACAACATATACTTGGATACATTAGTTGTGTTTATGGGTCTGTAGCCCCCTATCTTTAAAAACAAAAAATTGAAAAGGAAACCATGGCTTCAATGGGAAAAGATGAAAAGGATGGAGTCTTATATAATGCACAAATCAGAGTCTCCAGTAGGAGGCATTCACTTACCTGCTGTCATTGATGTATCCATTTTGAGAGGACTGTAGAAAAAAGGACACCTGCACATTATGAATTGCTTCATTCAACAGTTGAGGATTAGACAATGTAGATAATGACTAAAAGCAGTAGATCCCAATCTGAGGGATGAAGCAAGGAATCCTTAAATGAACAGGTTATTCAACAAAATCACTGATATGGGAAATAAAGATAATTAAGTACACAAGTGTTTATTTGTGTTACTTTTCTGTCTGCCCTTCCCTTGCTAAATACTGTGTATGATTGTACCTCTTTAGGTCACCAATATCTAAAAACGCACACACCGATTCTCTGATGAGGTTGTAGATAAGTAAAGTTTAAGAATAAGCATAAGAAAAGCGGAACCAAGTACAAAAACCTAGATAAACAAATCAGATTTTGTTTGGTCATAAGTGACTCAGAGCTGTTTTTAGGAAAATGTGGACAGCACAAGTGATATAGGATCTTTTTCATTTCTGATTTGGACCCTATTCATTTGTGGTGAAAATTAAAGACGGATTGGATGCATACCGCCATCAAACAACATTTGTCACAATACTGTGCATGTGGCATCCTTTAGAGTGGCTTGGAAGCAGTTGATGCAGGCAAAGAGGAGCCTGAAACTCTGGGGAGCTGAACTTCTTCAGCTGGCAGCAATAATATTTAGGATAACAAGATGGGTAAGTCAGGTAGCTACCTCTCAGCTGTAATAATTTGTATACGTTAGCATGACAGTGGCATTTCCTGCGTGCAGGTTAATTTAGGACCTTGACCAATTTCCATTTCAGTCAGATGGACTTCAAATTTTAAATACATTCAAAAGATTATTTGTACTGCCAGACTGAAAAACCAAGTCTGGACAATATTTCTGAATTCATCACTAAGGCCCTTTAATGTCTAGCAACATGGTGTTATTTCATCCGATTACTCTAAAGAAAAAAATAAGCGTCAATTATTAGTAGTAGTAAGTATTGTGCTATCCAGGTCCAAAACTTACTTCCCGGGCAAAGATCCGATCTCGTACTCGCTGATACTCTTCCTCTCGTTCTTCAATAGACTTACTACGCCGCCCGTCCTGCAGTGGCACACGGATCTAACAAGTTTTGCATCAAAAAGAGATGTGCTGCAGGTTTAACTGTTTTGTGGCTCACACAGGTAATAAACAGCACTGGATGGTAAATCCCTTGCAAACTGTAAACTGTGTGTCACTTTCAGAGACAGTACCAGGAAAAATCGAATAACTGCATATAAATAGCTTATTAATACTTAAGTATACACTAGGGTTGGTGATACTGGTATAGAAGGTAAAAGGTGGTATTAGATAATCTCCACTTCTAACCTTAAGTTTATCATTACCAGCTATACACAGCCAACAACAGTGTACATACAGGAAACATGATAAATATCGTTATCCTTTAACAAACATTGAACTTAAACAACATAAACCAATCCTCAACCTGGAAGTAGGGCTATCCACACCATGCTTATTGTGGCCAAAAGACTAACTAGAAGGGTATTCTGTTCCATGAGCATTTGATGCACAGATGCTATTTAAAAAAACATACTTTTGGGTCCTCGTATTTCTGCAAAAGTGCAGCATACCTGATTATCGTCCTTGTCCATGCTGGCATCATCTCTCTTAAGGATGAATTTCTTCTGAAAATCCATGTTACGTTCATCTTTAATGTGTTCAGAGAACCTTTGCTCTGGTCTGTAGAAAAAGTTGAGGACAAAAGCATGCCCATCAACACCTCAACAACTCAAATCAATTGACAGACAATGACAGATTATTTCCCAACTAAAAGTTTAGAAGCCACTGATTGAGCTCCTGTAAGCTGCACAATTGAAATATTTTACACACGAAGACATGGATTACCACTTATTTATCGCAGTACAAGTACAGGTTGCAAAAGCTCAACTGTACATGAATCAACGGGTATTGTTTCCCAAAATAACATTTTTCATGATGGTACATTTATTTATTATATTTTACCAGTTTGCTATTATTTTCCAAGTTTATCAAAGCTTCATTGCGGTAGCTGCAGAAGCCTGGACCAAATTCAGGAGGTACACTCACATGCGTGTGTTGCCTGTCTTGTTGATGATGACGGCCTTCCCCGTCTGATCCACATTGTGGTCCATGCCGAAGTAGGCAGCCACACGGTGCAACAGCATACGGTGATAGGAAGTCATTTGAGGAAACTTCTTATATTGGTTACTGGAGGGGACACAAAAGAGAACAATTAGCAAAGCAAAGTTATTTCAAGACAACTCGGTTTTCAACTTTGAATTGCTCTTTTCTGTTGAATGCCTGCTCTGATGTTTCATAATTAATTTAGATAGGAGACTTATGTATATTCTATGTAAAACTGACAAACAGAGTGCCATTTAATAGATAAATATTTTTCATACTGAACTGTGTAGATATTTTCCGGAACACTAAACATAGGAAATACCCAAATTATGAAAGACCTTCTATGTTCTAGTTTCCCAACAAAACATATCCAAAAAACGTTTTCAAATTGTGAGGTGTATAACCTGAATAATGCCACACTTTGTGGACAAGTAAATTGTTTATATTATGCAGAAGATTGTGAGCTGTTTCAGGGAACTAAAATTATACAATTTCAAGAAGATTACTCTAGTTACAAGGGAACAGAGACCCCTAATGTTATCTTATCAACTATAACTAAGCACATTTGCCCCATTACCTCACCATTCTATAAATAAAAAGGAACGGATGTAGCGGAGCTAAATTTAAATTCAAGCAAGTGCTTATGAAGAACTCGGCTTACTTGTCATCATTTATGAACTCCAGGATATCTTGTTCTAGTTTGAGCAGCATCATTCGATCCCTGCTGGGCCAAAAGGGGGGAGGGGGAGAGGGAGAGAGAGAGAGAGAGAGAGAGGGAGAGACAGACAGACAGACAGACAGAGAGACAGGTTTGCGGGGTTGTTGGTGGGGTGGAACAGTGACTGAAGTGTTGCAAGCATACCAACCAAAGATCAAAAGTAGAATGTAAATATAATGTAAATATAAAAACTGATTCTAGCCATTCTAATCAAATGTTGGAACACCATTTTTGTGGCTATGACAGCATAGAAGCAATTTATAAACAAACTTTTACGAATCTAAGAATCGGGATCTTGGACTTTAAAGAAGCTTTAACAGAGAGTTCAAAGGTCCTTGCCTATGGATGGCTATAAGTCAATAATAATGTTGAATATTGGCAATGTGTCTTTTTAATACTGTATACTATGTGGGGTTCTATTTTGTTGAGTTATTTACTACTAGGCAGGCAACTAACCAAGTAAATTATGTGAATCACCAGGTCATCTAGTTAATATTGATGTTTTCTAATGCTTTTCAACTGCTATGTCTATCAGTCTTTGGGAACAATCTCATACCTGGGATTGTTTTTCAGTGTGTTGACCAGAAACTCGTGAACATCAATGCCAGTGGAATCAGTGTATTCCTGACTGGAGTCTAGAAATAGGAAATGAGCAGTCAAAAGGAAGAAAATAGTTAAGAGACTGAGAAGGAAACAAGTAGGTTGCACTTGACAGAATTGCAAATTACATAGAAAGCAACAAAGGTTGTAACAAAGCATAACTAATAAAATTGCCCTTCAACACACCTGCAATGACATTACAGGTTGTTCAAAAGGGATAAACATAAGAAGCAGTAGGCATGAGACACCAGCTGGCTGATCTGCACGCACGCACGC
Organism: Colistium nudipinnis; assembly: GCA_016785305.1. Classification (NCBI taxonomy): domain Eukaryota; kingdom Metazoa; phylum Chordata; class Actinopteri; order Pleuronectiformes; family Rhombosoleidae; genus Colistium; species Colistium nudipinnis. The sequence goes on along the minus strand of JAFBJU010001912.1, from coordinate 351,828 downwards.
ACGCACGCACGCACGCACGCACGCACGCACGCACGCACGCACGCACGCACGCACGCACGCACGCACGCACGCACGCACACACACACACTTTATTTGGGTATTAATAAAGCAATGGACAAACAGACATGCATACGACAGTCATGGCATGACAAAACCGAATTTAAATAGCTAATGTCACTGGGATAAGTATTAACCATCCATTGTATTTTTTGTAGGGAAATGAGTTTAAAAAATATACTCAACTTCAAGTCCGACAGCTTTTAATCTCATCTAGTTGAAACTGCATTGATGCATTGTACCAAAACAGCCAATAACCAAGGTGTGATTAACACCACATTAACACATTAAGGCTACAACATGAAATTAAAGTCAAAAGCTGCATCTTACCACGGGACAGCATCTTTCGCGGAGCCTTCTCTTTCTTCTCCTTCTCATCATTTTCATACTCATCCTTTGAAGACTTCTCCTCCTCTTTGTCTGAGGGACAGCTGATGTGAAGTTGGATGATATCCTGGAAAAACACATTCCACCACTATAAGAATGTATGCAATCATTATAAAAGCTCATTTTATTTTAGTCAACTCATTAATTAAGTATAGTTAATCAGACACCAACTACAGTTAAACAACAGGCCAGTCTAAAAACGACACAGACTAAGATTAAAAGTTAGGGGTTAGGGAGACAACAGTACCGATTCTGGGAGTCCATCATTGGAGAATGGACCAGAGGACTCCTCACACACTGCCAGACTCCGTACCAGCTTCAACTTGGCATTAGACTGCAACACAATCACAGATGGATGTACTATTTGGAAAATTTTGCCCATGATAGTCCAGTTTCATAATGATACAATGTATTTTAACATAACATCTCTTGCTACCCCTACTAGAGGTAGAACAAAGTGCAGAGAGGATGTCACAATATCCTCATAGTATTTAAGATTTTAAGCCCATGAGATTAACAAAGTGGTCCACTTTATTAGAAAGGATTAGAACATTAATAATGGAAGGTCAACAAACAAGCAGTAGGTTATTTCAGGGAATGGGATTATTTTATGTATTTTGGGGATTATTCTTAAGTCATTGGGGTTCCCTGCAGAAATATGACAAATATATAAACAACCACTTACCTTGGCCCTTTTCCTGCCATGGCTGTGGTTAGGACCTCGTTTCTGCAAAAGTAAATGTATACTGGTATTGGCATACGTTATCAATCGGGCATCCATTTGAAAATTACATTTCTCAGAAGTTGAAAAGAAAAGGCTCAAAAACATTTAAAATATTATGATAAAAAATCCACAGTTTTTAGATACAATGACATTGTCTAAAACATACTCCTAGCATTACTTCTTCCCACCTGTGCATCCTGTGAATAGCCATCTTCAGGCTCCAGGCATTCCCCTGTCCCCTCTTTAGTGCCCTGTGGTTGTGGGGACGTCTTGCCTCGGCTGCAGAGCTCAATAAGCCCACTCTCTCCCTCCTGCTGGATGTCTGTTGCCAGGCTCACTGACATCTTCTTAGGGGAGGGGGAGAGGGTGGGAGTAGGGGAGGGGGTTGGGTGGAGGACCCAGGAGTGGCTGAGAAAAAAGAAACAAGAAAGGAAAGAGAAATTCAACGTTCGGACAATTTGTATACAAAATTAGACGTGCCATTTTGACAAGTATGGCAAAAGAGAAAGCAGCGAGAGAGCATAAGCGTATAAGTATATGTGAGCGAATACAACTATATTATCTACCTGTAGGTGGTACCAGATCTGTGCTGGACTCAGTACAGGGAGTGTGGATGGGAACCACACACAGAAAGCTGAGGGGAACCCTCTATGGTAGGATGCTGGGCAGGGCTGCAACAGGGGGCAAAGCAACATCCATAGCAGGCCTTAGCCCTTGGGGTAGAGCTGGGAGAAAAATAAAGATAGATAGATCGATAGAGCGATAGATCGATAGATAGATAGATAGATAGATAGATAGATAGATAGATAGATAGATAAAGAGAAAAAACTGTTAAACAATGACACATTTTCTGCATTAAAAGATCCCTCGTGACATGAACTGTAAAATACCTTATAAAACAAAGGTTGTTTTAAGAGATGTTCTGACACAATTACAAGAATAGGTAATGCATCCGATACTGCCAAAAATGATTGATCAGGCAGTGGCAAGAACCCAAATTGATGCACCTATACAGTACCACATCTTTAAGATATATTTTCCCTGGAAATCAATTCTTCAAAACCATTAAACCAGCAGTCTTGCTGTAATGCAACTGGAAAGTACTGTCATTAGAGAGGCAAAGAATAATTGATTCACAGTAGTGTAGTATAAGCCAGAGGTAGTTGAAATGTCCTTAATTTGGCAATACTTCACACTGTAACGCCCATTGATTAAAACAACAACTTCCATGAAGGATTGGCAGCATACAGCTGTTCAAATATTTAAGTTGTTATTTTTCCATTTCCGGAGCAGTGCTCTGTATCGGCTGATACGTAAAGTTCAAGTATCGGAATCAGTAACGGAAAGTAAAAATAAAAATCTAGTTTTATGACAATACATTTCTCTTTTGTACCTAGGCATTTTCCCCCATCAACCACATTTTCCTCATTCCATTCATGAAAACTAGTTACAGAATAAATGTTTCCTAAGATCAATGTATAACAGATACATTAACACGAAATGACACAAATAAACATGCGCAAGAGAAAAAAAAAAGGGATTCATATTTACAGCGATCAGGTGAATTGAGAGGGCAGCAGTTAGTCAGCAAGACAAGGGGGAGGGGCACAAAAACTGGCCAGCCACCACCTCGGCGTCCTCTGAGGCCTCTCTCTTTTCTCTCCCTCCGGCTCAGTGCAGCAGCATGGTCCGTCCTCCAGTCAGGAGCTCTGGACACAAAAAGCAAAAGAGGAAGACACTGATGACGTCATGTTATACACACTGAGTGACTCATCGCTGCTGCTGCTGCTGCTCATTCCAGCAGGGAGGGGGACAAAGAGCTGAAAGCTCAGAGCCTGCTCGTACACAGGATTTACCAACCAGCAAGTAAGTCAGGCCCAATTTCCACAAAAACGCACAAATCATCATGATCTTGACCTTCTCTTTGAAATGGAAGCTACTTCAGTGTGGGCATTACTCTTTGAAATTGAGGATAAGATAACATTTTTAACGATAGTTCATACAAGCAGCAAAACAGCAGAGATCTGCCAAAGCTTCAAACAGTGCAGCTAACATGCCTTTTAAGCTGCATCAGGCCAATACAAGTTCCCCTGCTTACCACGGTTCCCTGCCATAAAGGGTGATACACAACACAACGCAGGAGGGAGGATAGAAAAACATGACGCAGTGAATTCTGATTCCAAGGGTCAGACTCTGTAGTGTTAGGCCCATTGAAATAGAGAGACAGACACTGATAAAATATGTCCTTGAAAAGCCTATAGCACCTGGCATAAACAAATGTATGCATTAAAACATATATATATATACATATATATATATAGATATACATATATATAGATATATATGTATATAGATATATATGTAAGAGAGACAGACACTGATAAAATATGTCCTTGAAAAGCCTATAGCACCTGGCATAAACAAATGTATGCATTAAAACATATATATATATATATACATATATATATAGATATACATATATATAGATATATATGTATATAGATATATATGTATATCTATAGATATATATATATATATATAATTATATGCAGAAGTGTAAGTGCTGTGCTGTGCTGTGCTACGGGATAGGTACGAAATGGGAGATGAGTGAACAAATGACGCAGGGAATCCCACTGTGGGGAAGGCCCAGGCAGTGCACCAGCGAAGGCGTCATCAGCAGCATTAAACCACATCACTGACCAGGACACCCACATGCCCCTACCCCCACTGCTTATACAAGTCTTCCATACAGCAGCAGCACACAGCCACACTATGTACTGTAGGTGGATGCACACGTTTGACAGTCACCTAAAAAGCTTCGCCTGCTCACACAAATGCTCTGTGTATTCTTGCACTAAAAATAAATGGGTTTGCATAGGCAAGCGGAGAGAGTCATTCATCTCAAGAGTCATTCTCACGACTGAGCACTCTATCCCGTTTCATTGACATTATGCATTCCTCAGCTTCGTATCATTATCTTGAATCCTCTCTTCCTTGACTTAACCTATGTCTAAAGCCAGGACTTATCACTAAAAAAAGTGTGGGATAGTGTGTCTTCAAGTTGATGTCCCCACTTTGAGAGAAAAAAAACACCCCTCCTCACACACTACACAGGCGCACAGGGTTGCCTAGGTAACGTCATTCTCAACTACTGCAATTTGTGTTGAGCGGGTACCAGTTATAAGTGCAGTGAGAAGAATGATATTTAAAATAAATACACGGATTGCTGTGTGCACAGGCTGCAAGGGGTTGGCAAGGCAGAAGCAGAAAGAAAAGGACAGGATCTGCTGCCTTTTGTCATTTTGCGGTAGAAAGTCCACTTAAAAATACTGAATCCTGTTCAAACTGTTAAAAGTGAGCAATCCTGTCAGATGATAATAACTAACCATGAATCCAGTTGACTCTCTAACCTTACACAGAATCACAACATAGCTATTTTTCAAAAATACATTACTTTTTAAAATTCAATTAGAAATGCATTTTTTTTTTCTGTGCACTGAAACAAAGAAAAGAAAACAGTAATGAGGCCTGCTTCAAAGATAACTAAACACGCCATCAAACATTTATATTCATCAACTCAATTTGAGTTCCATTCGCCAGCAAGTCTCGCTTAACATGTTTGACAAGCTTGGATGCCAATAACCATTAGCAGAAATTTCCATAAGCATAGCAATGTAGAAAAACATTAACCACTATCTTATCCAGACAGCACTTTGGCCTCGAGAAAACTATGCACAGGGGAGGATGCCCTGAATTGTGAGTCTATGCTTTTACATGATAACATTAAGCAAATATAAACATATGGGCAACTACACCACCACTGGTAGTAACAGCAGCATAGCCTGGTATGTCCCAGTTCAGTCACTGGGTTGGCCGGCCTGCCAACTGTCCATATCAAACACATGAACAAACGTATAGCAGGGCAGCTGACTCACTTGGGACTTGGTCCAGTTACATCACGGCATAATAGTTTATCTAAATAATGTTTCTCTCCTAAGACCAAACTGGCGTAACACAGCAGGACATGGAAGGGATTTATCATCACACATTTAAGGTCAAATATTCAGTCAATGTCTTAGGCTGAGGTGTGGAAAACTGAAGAACTAAAAAAAAACTCAAAAAAGGACGCAGAACCAACAAGGCAACCGTCAAACACACAATGGCGTGTAGTTAAAGCAAAGTGCATCTCAATACTCTCAATACGATACAATGATACAACATCCACCACTTAGCGAAATAACTACTGTACATTTATATTTCATAATGTATACTACTGTTTGCTTTTTTCAGAGCAGAAACATATCCAGTATATATTGACATTATGGCATAATCCTCTTCATCATATGTCATAATGCTATGGAGGGCCCCCCTGAATTCAGGCTGCCAGCTGAGACACACAGGTCATACACTGCACTGCACCCTGTGTCAGGTTACCACAATGGAGGACACCTCTGAGTGGGAATGTGTGTGTATGTCATTTGCCAGAGCTGTATCTGTTTGGTCAACACATCTGTGCATCTGCGTGTGCGTGTGGGGTTATAGTACAGTTGGCTGACTGAGTGGAGACTACATATTTATGCAGGTATGACATCACTGTCAAATTTAGCTACTTCAGGTCAAGCTGGGTCAGGGTCTGAGCAATAGTTAGCAGCAGGGCAAGCCAGAGAAATGACAAGAATTCTACTGCATGGTAAGTGTTGAAAGCTTATGTATGTCAGGTCTTCAAAGTTAAGTCAAGTTACTTGTCAAATAACTAATGTCTTATTAACAAACATACAGTTGATGCAAATACCATATAATAATAATAATAATAATAATAATAATAATAATAATAATAATAATAATAATAATAATAATAATAATAATAATAATAACAACAACAAAGGTAAAGAAAAGTACTACAATCTCCATCTACTACTTCATCTGAAAGAATAATAATAATAATAATAATAATAATAATAATAATAATAATAATAATAATAATAATAATAATAATAATAATAATAATAATAATAATAATAATAATAATAATAATAATAATAATAATAATAATAATAATAATAATAATAATGGTAAAGAAAAGTACTACAATCTCCATCTACTACTTCATCTGAAAGAATCACGTAATATTTTGAATGAAAATCCACAAACTATAGAAAACCGAATGATAGCCTTTTTAGAGGTAGAACAGTAATCTTTCATGACAGCATGCAGCACCTACATAAAGTACAGTGTGGATACTATTGCAAATAGACAGATAAATTCTTACGAAGAATTATATAGTTGCTTATTTATTTGAATTTTTTCCAACCCTGGTTATTTTTCCCCATTTATAACAGCATGAGTTCACGTGAATGGCGAATGAGCACAGTATTACAGGATTGCAAGCGGCTACAATTTCTCTATTGCTTTCACTTCATACCAAATTCTATATTTCATAATGGAGAAGCATGCATGGTATAAAAGCCTCTCCATTTTCTCTGCAGAGCCTGAATGAAAGATGAAGGTGAATGGGAGCGCTGCAAAAAGGACACAGACGGCAGTGGGAGAGACAGGCACGAGCAGCTCGACCCAATTCAGCTCGTCTGCATTCAGCCATGCACCTAGCCCATTTGACGTCAGAGAGAACCCATATCACAAAAGACAGCGAGGGGTTACACAATCTCACGGAGGGAGGGCGAGCGAGGCGAGCACAGCCCTAGGGACTGGAGAGGAACACTTAAAAAAGTGCATGGTTGTTCCATAGTGAAGCAAAATACACTCCACAATATTATCCATATTTTCATCATTGATCAATATAAAGTGCCAGGAAGTTAAGACGACGACAACAATAGCAGGACACAAATCAGACGAAGAGGAAATGAATGGCACAAAGAAGCCAAAGGCAGGGTTCCGCTTTTTCACCCCATCTATCTCTCTCTATCTGTCCTTCTCTGATTTCTCTCAGTCTTAGCGAGGATACCCCTTCCTCCACACCAACCCCTCCCATCAATACATCTCTCTCCATCCACCCACTATGAAGCTCTCTTCCCCCACTCCCTTTTTTTCTTCCTCTTTTAATGTGTCTTAAACTGTCAGGCCCTGGTGCTGACGCCATCCACCTCCACCCAGCCAACCCACTCAGTCCTGTGGGACGAGCTATGACTCATTCTCTCCCTCCATCCCTCCCCTTCCTCCCCGGTTACCTACCTACCTTTCTGTGGATTTCTCCATGTCTCCGCGTCTTTCTCTGTTGCTCTCATTAGCTTCAATCTATGAATGGTTCTCTGCTGCGCGTGGAGAACATACCGAAGAACGATTCAGACAAAAAGAAGTGGGTGAGAAAGTGTGCTGGCCAAGTGAATGACCGATTGCCTTTTGCACCATGTGCAAATGCCAGTGGAGAGACAGGGAACCCTGATCCTGCATGTATTATTGATGAAGTGTTGGAATGTGGGAGAGAAATATGGAATTCCACATGAGTCTAAATTAGACAATAGGAAATAATCATATGAATGCAGAAGAAAGTTTCAGCAGATTTCGGTTGTTTTATTTTTTAACCCTTAGTTGATCTTTCAACGACAGTATTTTTCCCCACAAAACGGTGATCAGTCTTTCTGGATATGTTAACATCCCTGTGCTGCCAGTGAAGAAAAGACTCATAGGAGGTGGGGGAGGTACAAGAGTGAGATAGAGAGAGCTCAAGTGAGGGAGGGAGCAAGCGGAACGGAGAGAGTGCCAAAGCTTGAATGTGAAAATACCAGAATCGTTATTTGTCAATGAATATGCAAAAAAATTATTCCAATCGTATTATGCGAGCTTTTTAGTTTCATTTATAAATCACTCTCTCCTGCAAGTGGTTGATTATTTTCGGAGTAGAGATCATTTCATTTCAACATTTATTTCATTCACAAGCCCTTGGTTCATTACACCCCTAATAAATGTGTATGAATGCCCATTTCTAGGAGAGGCATAAACAAATCTAATGTATAAACAACTACAGTAAACACAAACACTTCAGGGGAACAAGTGAAGAGATAAAAAAAAAGGACCTACAGACCATTTTCTGATGGTATCACACCAGTCGCATCGCCTGACAACATGTTGACAGTCCAATCCATGAATACCCAGTGGTCATGATCATATTATTTCACGAGAATACCAGGCACGTATGGATGACACCACACCCATCTTCAAACTCGGCTGGAACTGTATCGTGACTGTATCTTGTAGGGTTGTGATGCTGATGATCACAGAAACGACCTCTGCTTACAGACACGTAAAAACACATTCTAAAGTACTGGAAACCACCTTTGTAGTATTTGTGAGTACAATGCTATGATAATCAAAAAAAAAAAATGGCGCTGGCATTGCAATGGATGGGCAAGGAAGGAGAGTGTGCTAACCTCCATCAAAAAGTTGGATGGTTTCTCCTGTATTGCTCAACAAAACCTAAATATTGTAACATTCATAAATTCAATTTTTATTACAATACTCTTTTATTGCATACGTTTAAGCTAGCTATACAAAATAAACCACTTACTGGGATACTGGGAAAATTACTAAACGTGGGATTGTCTTGGCTTTCAGATACAGTAAGGGTAATTAGGAGATTCCTCCATCTCAACCTAAACTTCTAATATTAAAAGAAAAACTATGTGAAAAGGAAACGGAATGGCCACTCCAGTACTCACCATAAACCTTACGTTATTTATCAGTTTATCTCACTGTGGGAAGGGGAGCAGTGCAAGAGAGTGCAAAAAAAGACAGGAGAGAGAAAAAAAAATACAGAAAAGATGGAGGAGTGAGGGATGGCTAGTGAGACAGGGAAAACTTCTCAATGATGAAACAATCTGTTCTGTTAAGCGATTGGACCAGATCTCCACCAATGGGAGGACCAGCTCCATGGCAACAGGCTCTGTCACCAAGAGAAAAGCAGCCATATCCCTCAACACCCCCATATTTTTTCTCTCCTTTTCTCTCTCACAACCCCCCTCCTTTCCCCAATTACAAGGCCGAGTGTATTTATCACTTGTTATTCACATTAAACAGAAATCTAACGGCACACACCGGCGGACAAAGAACACAGCGGTATCATGTGTTACTGATAGTCTGGACAAAACACCTCAATCCCACAGACACAACAAACAGACACACATGTGCCCGAATGAGGCTTGCAGTTGTTACACAAAGGCATACAGATTTTATAGGGCTCACAAGGCGAATAGAATGCGAGTCATTCATACACACGGTTATTTAAAGGTTCAGAATGGTGAAGTCTCCCCTCACACACACTGTGTGAATGCTGACTGCTCTGTTCCCCTCCGTCCGGAGGACAGCGGTGACTAATTATCGGGTCTGGTGGAGCTGATCCCTGAACTAAACAGATTTGGGCTCACAGTCATGAGAACCGACCTCCAGAATAAGGAAGTGCGCCCCAGCAGATAGGACAAGACTGTGCTTCCCTCACAGACTTATGCATATGTACAAGGCAATAACAGCAATCACCAGAGGTTATCAGTCCTTGGTACCCGCCTAGCTTTACTGGACACAAATGGCTTGACGGGGCCAAAGCTCGCTGATACGGTCGATCTTAACATTTGAGGATTACCCTGAAATGTTCTCAGTGCAGTAATAATGAACTACTGCTTAAGTACTGCCACATTATTCAACTGCAGATACAATGCCAGCAGTGCACGCAAATACTCAGCGGAACACAAGGCTAAGTAAGATGCTTGACTGATTGGAGATCTGTCGGCACGGTTTCCGGAAATACCCAGCCCAGTGGGGAGACCCCCCACCCGGATGGCACCACCAATAAAGGCCGGTGCATTAACCAAAGATGAGTAAGTAATAGGTTTGCAAAATAACCTTTAGTAACGTTTATGAACTATTATTGATTAATGGTCAAGAAAAATATATAAAATGGCAATTTCTGCTGGCCAAAGCATTTTGTAGCTACATCTATTGCATTTTCTCTTCTTACGCCACCAGAAATATTTTTCAAACCCCAATGTATTGTAGATTCACCCTCAATGTAAAATTATTATTTATCCAAAGCTGTGTGCTTTGATTAATAAATAGTCATAGATGCAAACAAAAAGGAGATAAAAGGAGCAATTGGAGTTTATGGCAAGTCTCAAATCAATAATTGTGAGTGAGGGCCCATACATTATGCCTTGTGACTGTTGGCATATTAAAACATAATGCTCAATTTAATTTGACCTGAGACGCTTGTGGAATAAATTAGTATCTTGGAGCAAAGAAGACTTCAATGTTCCAAGCTGCTTCATGTTCCTGGCAAAATTAAGTCACTCTGCTCCCACATCCTATTTCTATCTATAGTTGCTGGTTTCTTAATTCCCCTTCATGTCCTGTAGCCATAAAGCAAGGACCCTAATACGTTGTATTATTATTTATTATGTCTGAGAGGTCAGGAAGATTGAGATACACAACAAGGGTCAGTTCACAAAATACATAGGAATCTAATAAAAAATGATCAGCACACTTATCTAAATATGCGATAAAACAAAGCTTTAGTCCAAAATGCATTACCATACAATGTTCCAACACTGACAACGCAATGCTAAAATAGATAAATAGGGGGATGATGACAGGTTTGCTGTGTGAGCTGTGGACACACAATGACATGCATGCACAACGTATTAGGGCTTATTAAACTATATCTGAATACAACCGAGTAGACATAATTGCCAATCTCCCAATTGACATGATCCGATTAAAACACTCATACTCAAGAGTCAGATGTCTTCATATGACTTCTTACTTCGAACATCCACTGTCGGCAAAGGAGGACAATAATGATCAACGAATACATAGAACATAATCATTGTATCCAATTTTCAGATTATTAAATGCTTTGTCTCTACTCGCCCATTCCATCTGTGAGATTGTGAAGGGCACTGGCAACACTGCAGCCCCAGCACAGATTAGGAGTGTTAATTGGCGATACTGCACATGTCAGCCAGGGGCCAGATCACGTAGCTGACCTGACAGCAGTGGCAAGTCAGTGTCGCGCTGTGCTATTCCATCTGTTTACCTGTAAGAGCCAACCACTCCCAAAACCTCGACCTACTTAAGGATCGTCAGTTATGCGTCTGCCGTCTTCTACCAGTTTTTCTTGCCTCTCTGTCCCCTCACATAGTGTTTACATTAACAGTGTGCTGTAGGATACTTATAATATATTTTAAAGATCGATAATTCTTTAATAAAAAAGGTCAAATGTATGACAATTCTTTAACTTCATTCAAACCAATAAAACCAAACAAAAACATGCACCATACTAAGCACCAAGTTCGTGCCAACCAATCACATCATTGCCAATGTTTGAGCATGCAGTTCTTGTCAAGCAAAAACAGTCCTATAAATGTAGGCTCTCAATAACGCAACAATTTCACATCATTATGCAACAGATGCAAGTAAGGCCACCTTTATTTACCATTTAATATTTCATAAATTCCTTCGGTTAGTCAACGTTAAGTGTGGCATGGCAGCACAGACACGGCTATCATCAACCACAGCTTTACCGTTCTGCATAGGAGTTGGATCATACAAAACAATAGTTTTACTCATAATATGACAATTGATCATATTCTGGCAAAGCTAATCCTAAACTCCTTATTTAGCATCAAAACCTTGTAATTATGTCAAAACACCGTTCTGCATAGGAGTTGGATCATACAAAACAATAGTTTTACTCATAATATGACAATTGATCATATTCTGGCAAAGCTAATCCTAAACTCCTTATTTAGCATCAAAACCTTGTAATTATGTCAAAACACAACCACTAAACTTGTTCCTTGTACCGAAGTATAGCATGTCCTCCATTCTCCTTCCCAGTCTCAACTCTCCCAGTGTTTTCCATTAATTACCTCGACTGTGGCAGCCCATTACACTCTAATTAGTCCCACCAGTTTCATTATTAGCTGAACAAAGAAAAACACTTCTCATAATAACATAAGATAAGATAACATAAGATATTTCATGTAGTATTTTGCACCTTTACTGCAGTGTGGAGCTGTGTGCAACAAAGAACTGTCCATAAGCACCAGCCGTCTGCTCCACAGCTGACTCGTTGAAGACAGGAGGCAGAAGTTAACAGGCCTTTGATTGAGACAAGCTTGTATAAGAGAAATGCCTTAATTTATAATTCCCTGTGTTTGAATAGTATAATAGACAACATTTTAAATACAAATCCCATTTTTCCTGCCTTCTACCCAGGCACGCGCAGGCGCACGCACGCAGCCTGAAGAGGTTGTGATGGAAACAGTGACCCAGGTAAAGTAAAGGAAACAATAATGAGTAGTTGTCATCTAAATAGCTGGAATCTGGACAAGCTAATTTGACCTGTTCATAAACGGTATAAGAATAATGCATGATCGGTAATCTGAGCTCCCAGGCCACTTCCGAACGTGGTCTAAGTAATCACATCTCAAATGTGTGCTAAATGAGTCTTTGGTGCAGTCACACCTGTATGTTGAGTTGCCCACTTGTGATCAAATCACCACAGACACATCTGAACATGGCCCATGCGATCATCTTAGTTTGTCATGAATGTAACAAATTCTGATATATTTAGCTCCTGGCAGAGACAACCCCACATCCCTCTCCAATAGCAGTACCGACAGGCAGGGGCTGAGACAGTAGCAGAGGAATAAGGGCTGTTAATCGTGAAATTATGCCGCTTCTCTAGAAAGAGTATTTACTTACTTTAGAAACAGTTAAGAGTAAATGCTTACTCTTAATTTTCGAAATTCTATTGACATTGGTGTAAACATTGGATGACACCTAGACATACTTGCATTTAAACCTATACTTTGTGCCAGCCACACGCAAATACGGAGAAGCGATGTTATCATACAAACAAACAAAATCCTGTAGATTTACCAAAAACATTCATCACACATACAATAAACATGCATTAACATGAAAGAAACATGATAGTTTGAGGAATAAAATGTATCTGAAGACAAATGTATGGAGCTTTAGTATTTTTCTTATGTGCTTGTTAATCCAAAATAAAAAGTATGATGATTATTTTCTAAAAAATCTTCACCTGAGAAAGTGTGAACCTTCTGACTTGAGGCAATTACACCAGTAGTTACTCCAGGGGTTGCTATTGATTTTTTCCCCCTCTCTTCCTCTCCCTCTCATGCCTCCTCTCTAAGGTACTAAAGTATTTTTTCCCACGCACCAGCAATTAGTATGCAGGGAAGAGACTGCTCAAAGACGAACTACCTGGGGAGTAAAACTCCAAAACACAAACAACCAAAGTATTGGTCTGATGGAAGTTGTGTGTACAAACCGCATCCAAATGCAAACGGTGAAATAATTGTAACTAAGAAGCTCGCTTTAGCCACCTCATCAGTTTACTCATTATTAAGGAACAGCATTGGCTCTCGCAGCCCGACACCAAATGGGTTTGCTTCTGCCTAATTTGGGGGTTTCTGGCTGTTAATTCTCTCCTTTCCATTTCTAATTGGCTAAGTGGGTAGAAACGTAGGATAATTGTCATTTTATGAGCCAACACGAAGCTAGCCGAATTAAGGAGTATTACTCAGGACTGATGCATTTTGATTTATGGTTATATAAACAGCACAAGTTTCAGCACAAGGCATATCTGGGCTCAGGGCAAAAAAAAGAAAGAATAAAAGGAAGCGATGAGTGTTGCGAGTCCGGTTTTGCGAGGCTATGACCATCAGCACAGAGGAGAAGGAAAAGCCAGGTCTTCTAAACCTGAAACGGTGCCGAGGCCATGAGGACAGCTTGCTATTTATAGCAACACATTTTTTTTTATTCAAGAGGGCTCTGCTGTTGTGCTTTCTCTCACTCTCACGCTGCCTCTCGCTCACCTCCCCTCCGTTCTCTTTGTTCCTGCACACCGTGGACAGCAAATGAATGGGGGGGTGGGGAGGGCGGGCGCACTGACATAAGCAGGTATAAATGTATGTTGTCTTTGGAGATCAACAGAGGTCTTGTTCACATTTCATCCATTCTACAATCGCCATAATCCCAACCCATAAGCGCATCTCCGAGCAAAGAGCTTCGGGGTCTCTTTAACACTTTCCACATGCCTTGCGTAAGCCCATAGGTTGTCCTTTTTTAACAGCACACCTCCCTCCCTCCCGCATCAGTGTTGCAGAGTGACGCCTACATCCTGGTGGGTTTCCACCCCCACCAGGCCACCTCCTCCTTCCCTCCTCTCATACAAGGACACCATGGAAGGGAATTCCTCATTTACCTCAGCATTAGCCTCGCTAAACACATTTTGCATGTGTCTGTTTATACATACGTGAATAGACCCCAAGGCACACTCCTAACTTCGATGCTACCTCACAGCATGCGATATGTAAATAAAAAAAAAAAAAAAAAAATCTAAATAAAAACGATGATTGTGATTCTTACAAATGTGGAACGCTGTTAAAGTAAGTTGCAGTTCCATAAATAGAAACAGGATGGAAAATGATCTTCCAGCTAGTCCTGTGATGCGTTTTTCCCCACTGTTATTAAAAGTTAAATAAATACATTGCAGCCAGAGCTTTGCGATGACATGCGTTCGGAAGAGATGCAGCTATAAAAGCAGCGGCTGCATGATTGATTATGAATTAACCAATTCTCAAGAGTTGCGAAAAGCGCGGCAAGAAGCTACACTTTACGTACGACATTGTTGGGACCCACTGAGAACGAAAACATGGAGACACACACACACACACACACACACACAACACATGCTTACTGTATTTAGAGTTCAGCTCTGGGGATATCCAGCCAAGTTGGATCCAGCGTCTCACAGATAAAAGCACATTATCGCAGGAGAAGCAGCGCCAGAAACAGCAGCAGAAGCAGCTCTGGACCCGACACTACACAGCCTTCATTGGTTTTATCTGGCTAGGTTGTACTGATGAGTGAATTCCATTTCCTTCAGCCTGGGAATAACTGGGATTCTGTAACTTTCTCCGGCCCACGCTTGCTCTGTGCCCTTCCCGTTTGTAGTCACCGACACTCCGTTTGTAGCCGACGGGTTTCATGGAAAACGATGAGGAAGACGATTTTGACTGCCCCCTTTCTTTTTCTGAATGAAGCACACGCACGACAGGGAAACGGCTGGAAAGGCTCCCTCCTTCTCTCTCTCTCTCTCTCCGCTGCTCTTATGCTACCATGCGCACAATTTGCACCGCTCCCTTCTCCTCCAACCCTCCCTCTCGTGTGGATTATCTCCCGCTCTCTCTCTTGCATATCTTGTTTGCTCCCTGCCTCGGTGTAACAATATAATTGCACTGACAGCCAACCCAGGGCTTGCAAGAAGCCCAGCTGCTTGGATCAGCCACTGTGTCACTTAATACAACAGCAGGACACTTAAGTATCATTACGGGTAAATATATTCTTCTCAAAATTTTAACTTCAGATTATGAACCTGTACTAAGGTTGTTTTTTTTGTAATACAAGCCTCAATCTGCAGATAGACAGAATGCACAGAATACCAGGGGCACTCCAGTCGCCATCTCGTTCAATTTCCAGGGAATGCATGTGATCATTATCTGTAACCTGTGCCCACACACATTGAATGGGCAGTGACAGCTGTCCGTGAATCATCAATGCTGCAATTAAGTTCAATTAAAAAATAAAACAATTACAAAAATCAAGAGGCTTTGAAGGGATGCCACTAGCAAAATATAATGAAACCACCTCATTAGCTGGGAAAAGCCTCAATCCCAGAAGACAACATATTTGCATCTTTATCCCTGCAGCAAAAGGCGGCTTAAAGATGCAGAGGAGGAAGAGGAAGTCAAAAGTTCAGCATCAAAGGAAATGTCAGTAGGGAACTCCACACAAGGTGGCTGAAATCCAGGGATGTGTGCCTCACACATAGTGGGGCTTTTAAGTGGAAAACATTTGACAAGGCTTTATTAGGCCGTGTATGCACCGTCAAATGCGTTTAGGCAGCTTTATAGCTTTCAATTATAGTTAGGTAGTAATCTTGACAGTTCAATGATTATTATATATATATTTTTAGTGAACCTGTGATCAACATGTATATCATGTCCACACTATAGGGAAATATTTGAATCCTAAGGTAACCCGACCGACTGATTTTGATGAAGCACTGATTTTCCCACCTCTGTCCAGTCTTTTCATGGCAGGTCTGCACACACGCACACGTGACTGCGCACAAAACCATGAGGCTGTGGTTTAACCTTACTGTGTGTCTATTTTCTAAGTGATTCTATTTATTCGCCATGATAGGAGATATAGGAACTTCCTGTAGTAACATAGACGCGGACACTGATTTCAGTTGTGGCTGATCTGTGTGTTTCTTTTTGTATTCAAGCCATGAAAATTATCTAAGAACAAAATAAGTTTGAAATCACATAACTAACGCATCATAATTATTTTATTCGAAAAAGGCCACAGATATAGATACAATGATCACTTGCAAGGGGCATGCCTCTTTTACCCTCTGACTGGATACTCCATATCCTTTGGGGAAATCCCTGCTAGAAAGCACAGAAATTACATTCCCTCTGAAAAAGTAAGGGCTTGGCCCTTGATCCTTCACATATTCATGAGTGATCACACTGGGCACCATTGCATTAGTAACACATGGCTCTATTTGATGTGAAATGAAATGTTCTCCTCTTTCCGTAGCCATAGTTCTCCTCTAACCTAACAGTTGTGGACTACTTAGCTATTTCAGTTCAGTTGGACTCATAAAGGCTTAATGCATTTCTTAATTATATTGAATCCAATATATGCGACAGCACATCTCTGGTTTCTCTCCAAAGTACTGTCGATGCATACATCTAAATATGCAATCATATCAATACATTCAACAATTACTACATCGTTAAAACCTTTTTAACTTTAAATAGATTTTTTTAATTTGCTATATTATTTGCTATAATTGCTATGAACCTAATGCGATAATTATGCCAATTCACAATTATTTGTTTTATTTACAATGCCACTAAAATATTATAAAGTACTAAAACTTGGGCCTGCATCCCTATAAATGCTCCTTGAAATGTTTGACTTTGTCCACAAAGTCAGTTTGCTTCACAGGTGAGGGACGGATGTTACAAATTGCCTAGCATTGCTATTTAAAAATAAAAATTTAAAAACGTTTCTTTTAGACTGACCACTTCATTGAAAAAAAAAAGGGGGACATCATGCACCAACGCCACCTAATGCCTCAATCCAAGTCTGACAGCCTCTGCTGAATTTGGGCTGCCAGGTCACCTCTTAAACAGGACAGTAAGAAAAAATAATGCTAAAGAATTAGACAGAAGGAAGGCAAACAGGGAGGAGCTGAGCAAGGATCAGTAGCCAGATATATCACAGATAAACCGTTTGTGAACATAGTCACCTGACAAGTTGCTGCCATTTCTCCACACTGAATATAACTAAGATTACACGATTAGGAAACACTGGGTAAGTGTATTATACACTGTAAACATACAAACAAGCCGAAATGGGTCCTAAGTGAATACGAAGGTTGGAGAATAATTGGTTTCTTATTGCCTTAAGGTTAGGCATGGGTTATTTTGACCCAATCCCTTAATGAATTAAGCCACAAGTGAATTGTGTAAATAAGTACTTATGGTAAAAGCATATATACAGCTTACTAATATAAAGAGAAGCTTTGTCAATCCCTGCTTTAATGCTATGATCTAATGTTGAACGTCAACATGGGAGAAATTCTCTCTCTTTCATTTGATTGATCATGCAAAAACCTTCCCCCTCTGAAGTAATAAGTCTGAAGTCACTTAGGTAACTACATCCAATCTGAAGCAAGACTAACTGCAACGCAACCAGTCGCCTCCCTTCGACTATGATCAATAATTTATATCAGAGTATGAAAGATAGATTGAAACAGAGGTTTATCAAAACAGTGTAAACACCGAGAGAAATTAGCTCAGAAACAAAGATAGCAGGAGGGACGAATAAAGACAGAAAGACACGGAGAAACAGAGGCAGGGGTGGTTAAGAGAAGAGAGGATAGGAGCAGCAGTAACGGCACAGTGCTCTGTGCTCTGGCAGAGATCTATAAATAGCTCTTCAAATCTCTCTAGAAAAAGACACTCTTCAGCTTCTGCCGCTGCAAACTGAGATTCAGAGACAGAAGCAGATATGGATACCTGGCTGAAAAATAAATGCAGAGATCACGTACACCTATTTCAATTACATCTGCCTGTGAAATATACTAATAAATCCACTTTGGATGTATTGGCTTGTATGAATATTTGCTCAGAAGATAAATACAGTGAAAGCAAGCCGAATAACTCAACACATTCTACAGGTGTATGCAGGATTGTTTGTAGACAGAATTGTTTGTAAAATTGTGTGTAGCCATGCATGCTGCAAACAAAACAAATTAATTAAGAAGATTACTAAATGGCAAACATCTAAACCATGTTGGCATAATTAAACACGTAACAATCCGATACGTTCTAAGACATAAAACGATTTAACAAGAAGGATAATGCATCTTTCTCATTGCTGGCCTTAGCAACAGCAGACTGTTGATTCAACGACTCATCTCCATCAGATCTTGCCATACGTGCGATACTTCTTTTACACCAGTAACTGAAACTACGCAATACTTGGGAAAAGAAAGGTCCCCAATGTAGAAATGCAAAGAAATAAGCTATTTTAGGTCACATTTTGTACACAAAGGACCAAGTGCTAAACCTGAAATTGCTCAATAATGCGTACTTCCTCAAAGTGTTTTCGATCTCCTTCTCAGCAATCAGCAAAGGAACAGAGAAAGAGTTATATTTTCAAGACAATATCAACGTCAAATTTGACTATGTTGACAGTCCTTTTCTGCTGTTTGCCAATTCTTGACACCACACGACTGGTACAGGCCTATTAATATTTATGTTTTCAGACCCACATGCCATTTTCCCAGAGCAGATGTTTGAATCACAGCCCTGACAGTCTGTGCTGTGATCCCACCTTGTTTGACTCAACGGTCCTGTTGCTTCTATTTACAGATCAAGTGTCAAAAAAGTTGCACCAGAGCTGAGCCGGAGTGATGATCATTTCTTATACGTTTTTAGACAAATTGTCTCAGAATGTATATTTCACAAATGGACAAAATGGCACACAGAATGAATGACAAGCTTGCCTCGCTTTAGGCTTGAAAAATAAGAAGAAGAATTAAGCCTAATGAAAGGAAGGAATACTCCAGCAGAGATGGTCTGGAATGTAGGAAAGGAAGGCTATGCATGTATTTGATACGATTTAGCCTGAGCTTCAATGCTCAGTGCAGTAAACACAGCAAGGGAGTTTGTAATCTGCTCACTTAGAGTCGGCTTCATAATTACTCGTTCATACAAACCAAGGATCTGGAAGTTCCGTCTAAATCGTAATTACATTTACACGCTGTTGTTTCTGACCATCTACCATCTGGAAACAAATGCCAATCACTTGAAACCAATTCATCGACTGATCCCCAGTCCCCTCAGTAACGCATATGCCATTCGAGTTTCTGACCCGCATGTCGCTGGAAATCAGAAGCATAAACCTAAACATGGTCATCTCGACTCGGGCATAGAGACCGCGGACTTTAAAGATGGTGCTTAACGTTACGTTATAGTCTAACTAAAGATCATGGATCGCCGATTTCAAATGGTTTCCACTCATTTCAAGGATGTAGCTCACCGTTCGGCTGGCCTTGCGTCTTGGATCCGCGTAGAAAATCCTCCAGGTTGTGTCTGTGGGGAACATGTCGAAGTGTGGTCAGAGCTGAGGCTGTTCAGTTGCCTGAAAATATTAGCTTGCCTACACGGCTAACAATGGCTAGCTCAGGGCTTTTAGCTTGCTTCCTCTGGCGAGTATAATTAGCAACATACAGCACCTAGCCAAGCTAATGTTAACCCTCTAGCTAGGTTTTGCTTTTCAATGTATGCTAGCGAAGCAACACCGGCCAAACCTGAAATTCACATTACAACTGGCAGGCCAGCAAAATTGCATAAGCTATCTGTGAGACAACCCCTGTTATAAGCAAATATCGAATCTGGCAGGTTTCAAAATAGCTGGTGCTAACCGCTACAGTTAGCTAGCCTTCCGAATGACTTACCGATGCTAGTATAATGGTGCTGCTAGCTTGACTTGTTTCACTGCAACCCCGACTGTCAAAATAGCGCCGCGTGAGGGGACAGCGGCATGAACATTAGCTGAACACAGAGCTAACGCTGGCGAGGCAAGGCTGTCCGATGCGTAACAGCAACAGGGCTAAATGAGAACGAGACGCCAAAGAATAAAAGGACACAAAGTAAAGAAAAAAAGAAACAAAACGCTATTCCTCCTTCTCGGCTCCGGCTTGTGTTAAAGTATCAGCGTCCTCCCCCCCTCACCGACAGTTTACGTGAGCGACGCAGAGAGACGTTCAGGATACTGTACACTTGTTTATACAACGTCACCCAACACACTGTTTAAAACACATTTCATGTCAGTCGGGTACCGGGGAAACATGTTTTACACCTTACGTGGAGTGGTGGAAATCAGACACTCAAGTACAATCTGTACTTAATTTGACCGTTGCTCATTTTTGGCACTTTTAAAGGACTTGTGTCTAACCGCAGGAGGACAACATTGCGTCACTGCACTAAATGTAAAGCTGTGATTATTAAAAGCTGGGGGATGAAGAAATGAAAAAAACTTTACTGTGATTTTAACTAAGAAATTAGTGCTCGTCATACCTAATGTGATGCAGTACGTTGAAGTAGACCAGCTCAGGGTGGAGTTGTGCAAAGTCAAGTCACCCTGTGCAAATGACGACAATTAAGTCGTAACTTGCACTGTAACAAAACATCGAGCTACAGGACCCTATAGAATACTGGTATTTATCTTATACTACAAGGTAACAACTTGAGGGCCAAACATAGTATCATGTGTATAAATATTGCATGTACATATACGGGAGTATATTACATTACATAGATTATTTAGATTAAATCTTACAAAAAAAGATAAAAATGTTACAAAAACGAGTGCATGTAAGCCTATGTTGTATGTGAAGTACGGTGCCAAGTATTGTCATATAATGTATGCATAACTTTCGTTATTGTAAGTCGCTTTGGACAAAAGCGTTAACTAAATGAAATGTATAACATTGAAGGCAAGACTATTCACATTGTGTCTTAACTTACTGCCAATTTTATTAAAGTAAAGGATCTCGTGTATGTGTGTGTGGGGGGGGTGGGGGGGGGGGGGGGGGGTAGAGATTCCCAGGATTCCCCACTAGTCGGCAGGCAAAAACTTCAGTATATGAACCGAGCACTTGTCGAGGGACTTCAGCGTCAACCTGCTGCGGCCACACAGCTGACGAATGATTTGGACATCAAAATCACTAATTCCTCTCCCATTTCTGCATGTGGCTCCTTATCAGATTTTGTAAGATGGTTGATTAACCTTTTATCAACTCTTTTATTCCCTGTTAACTCCCTACACACGGAATTGCCTGTAAGTGTACACAACTTCATTGTATACTTCTGGGGCCCATATTATCATGACTTGAGTCCGCATGGGCGCTGTAGGCCTGGGTCATGTATCTGCAGGACCCATATGACTTGCGTTGGCAACTGCAAGGACAAACAGCCTCTTTTTTCTTTCCTTCTTTCTTTCATCTCGCAGGGAGCATGACGGAGCCTGTTTCGAATACCGCCATGCGGTCCCCGCCTGAAAGCCTCGGGCACGTTTGCACAATTTAAAACTCCGGTTCTATTGTGGGTGGCATATGAGATGGATGTGGATAAGTGGGTTAAAGCAGCCGTCCCCAAGCAGCGATCCGTGAGTGATTTGGTGCCGGGCTGCACGGAATGAATGATTAGCACCGCATTGTTACGCATACTTGTTTTTATGCGGGTCTATTATTTTATTTCGCCGGTCCGTGAAAATATTGTAGTCCATGGCACCAAAAAACGGTTGAGGACCTCTGGGTTAAAGGGCGCCTGATTTCAGCTTTCACATGTCAGAGTGTTGGCAGGTTGCGTGTCGCGGCAACGTGGCACACACATCTGTTGTCATAAGGACTTCATCCTCAAATGTGTGCACGTGTCCATTGTGGCACGAGGGCAGCGAGTGAGATCACGTACCCTTCCAGGTGTGTCACATACAGCCAGAAGTGTTTTATGATCCCCTGGGCCACTGGCTAACGGTGTGTGTGTGTGTGCGCGCGCGCGCGTTAGAGAGTTACAGAGAGCGAGAGCAGCGAGCAGGACACACAGATGCGTTGCCAGGAATTTCCTCGGTGCCCCGGTGCGCTCATTGGCGCATCCCTTTCAACGTGTCACCACTTTTGGTGGATTACCCCAGATGATATCTTCACCACTCCTCTCTCTCTCTCAGCTCTTTTCTTCACGGTGCCCAGCTGCCAACGAGGAGCCTTTGGCAATATTTGGACAACTTGCGGCTTCAGAAGAACAGTTCA
Source organism: Colistium nudipinnis (assembly GCA_016785305.1). NCBI lineage: Eukaryota > Metazoa > Chordata > Actinopteri > Pleuronectiformes > Rhombosoleidae > Colistium > Colistium nudipinnis. The sequence continues at coordinate 329,224 of JAFBJU010001912.1, read as the reverse complement.
GAAGAAAAAGCATTTTGAAGATTATTATTATTATTATTGTTGTTGTTAGCTCTTTTTACACTCTCGCAACATGCATTTGTTTAGTTCGGGGTCAAGAATAACGACTTGTTCATCCGCGCCCTTTTTGGTTTTGGCACACCTGATGTTCAACACTCTCCGGGTCAGTGGCTCCCCGGGCTGCGCTTCGTGTGGCTTGCCGGCCATGGAGAGGGGCGCAGAACAGAGGCTGATGACAGAGGTCGCCAAGCAGCAGATTTTGGAGAAGCTGCACCTGAAGGAGAGACCAAACATAACGCACACGGTGCCGCGGGCTGCGCTCCTCACTGCCCTGCGCAAACTGCACTCCGGGCGCGTCAGGCAGGATGGAACCCTTGAACTAGAGAACAACATAGCTACCAAAACTAATGGCTATGAAATAGTAAGCTTTGCAGACATAAGTAAGTTTGGTATCCACTTCTTAGCACGTAAATCCGTATTTTGCCCCCGTGTGGTACTCATAAACGCACTGTATGCGCGCCTTAATGTGTGAGCGAACTGTTAACTAAGTTGTTCCGGTGTTTCTTACAAGTTAGTGGATATTTGGACAACAATATACATTTTTAGATTTCACTTGGCTGAAGTGGGCTATTTTATGTCGCTGGGGTTTGTTCTGACTGTGGCTCAGTATAAGTGATGGTAGTGAAAAGGGGAAAATGCTTAAGTATGTGAAAATAGATGGACCTTACTCTTTATATTTTCACACAACCCCCGACACTCATGCAGTTACAAGCATGTTTTCTGGGGGGTATAGTCTCTGAAATATTGACCGTCTGTGTTGGCCTTGTCATTGATCCATAGGTGAGACCAGAGGTGGGGAAGAGGCCAGCCTCAGCCTTACCTTCCAGTTTCTGCAGGAGCGTGGCCAGAGCATCCAGGTTCTACTGTCTTCTCTGTGGATCTACGCCCGCTCCTCTGAGGGCCCTCACTCTCAGCTCCCTGCCAAAATTTTCCTCTCCGCAGAGGGTGGAGTGTCCGGCAGCGGCCGCACCTTGGTGACCGAAAAGATGCTGGAGGTCCAGGAGAGTAACTGGCACACGCTCCCCCTCACCCGCACCCTGCAGGAATTCCTCGACGGTGGCCGACGGCGCCTACAGCTGGAGGTGAGCTGCGGTGAAGATGGGAGGAACCTCTGCTACCTGGACGGCTCTGCTGAAACCCCCTACCAGCCCTTCCTGATTGCCCAGGTGCGTCTCCGCGACGACCACCGCAAGCACTCACTGAGAAAGCGCTCCCTGCGTTGTGGGGACGAAGTCACAGTGTGCTGCAAGAGAGATTTCTACATCAAGTTCAAGGATATCCAGTGGGACGAGTGGATCATCGCACCCGAAGGCTACCACATGAACTACTGCATAGGTCAGTGCCCCCAACACCTGTCTGGGTCCCCGGGGATAGCGTCCTCGTTCCACGCCACCGTCTTCAGCCAGCTGAAGATCAATGGCATCAACACGGCCACGACTTCGTGCTGTGTTCCCACCGAGCGCCGGCCACTCTCCATGGTCTTCTTTGACTCGCAGCACAGCATTGTCAAAATGGACGTTCCTGACATGATCGTGGAGTCCTGTGGATGCACATGAAGGGCAGAGTATGGAAAGCATGCGATACTTAACATTGATTTGGTTTGAGCGTGATTCAGACTCTCAAAGAGATACAAGAGTGTGACACAAACCGAGTTGTGTCTTGCTGTGGACAACGAACAGTTCATCCTACATGAGACACACACACTCAGACAACATCTGATAAATATGGGTAAATGGTCATTTATATAAAGACTCCTGGTAATATATATAGATATATATAGAGAGAAATATATATAGAAATATATAATGATTTCATACATTTAAGTTAAAAAAGAAATCTACACCATGCCTCACTACAATATGTTAAAAAGTAACAAGATTGCTTTGTCTCAAAATAGAGACAATGGTATGTTGTAATAAACATAACATTTTCAGTGTACACACACATTGACTTTTCACCGGACCCTTGGGCATTTTGATGAGAAGTAATACCAAAGCAATGTCATACATTTAAATTATAAACGTAATACAGATATTCCTATGTACTGGTGCCAAGTCAATCAGGCGAGGGATGATTGGTGTCCCGGAGAGTTTGAACCTTTATGGAAAATCAAAGAGATTGATAGCCTTCACTGTGAGTGAACTTCTAATTTTTTTTTTGTTATATGTTGTTTATTTATTTTGTATTCCACCTGCTGGGATTCATACCAAAGATGCAGTAAAATGTGTTATGGATCTCAAAAAAAGTGTTAATATGTTTATATATATATATATATAGTCTAATTTTTCATTTTTCAGAACCACAATATCTTTACAACAAATCTACACTTTTAGTTGTCTATTTATTTGTGTTGCTATTTTAAAGCAAGACTTTGAAACCACGGAAATTGATCCTAGATTTCCACTGTGCCTTCTTTAAGTTGTGATGACAAAGGGCCACTGCCCAACGATCAAGTCCTTTTAAACTCAGCTCAGCTCAAGTTATTTGTTTAAGACCTCAACGTATTGTGTAGTAGAGTGTTTTGGTCCTTTGAAAATAATTAAAAATGTACCTAATTTATTTTTCAAAAGTGTTTCAAAAGTTTACCTATCCACGTATTCCTGGGGAACAAGCGGTGCGCTCGGGTCATTGGTAAAATGAAAATAAAAAAACGCGGGGCCTATTTCCAAAATTAGGAAGAGAAATGTTCCCTGCAGATTGCCATGTTCAATACTATGGTTCTTTTACAGATGAGCAAAAATAAAAACTAACTTTCCTGACTAATAGAGTCTTTTGTTGTACACATACATGTGACACATTATGCCTGATAATGTACCTTTACTTAAATTAACCAAATATTTGGATTATTGTGAGAATAATCCTATGGAGCAGTCGCTATTACCGAGCAAAAATGGTGAAATCAAACATAATCGAACACAGCTTAATAATAACAGCTTAACCTGTCCTGATCTGTCCGACTGCGGTCGATGATGCATGCAGGCCGAAATATGCTTAATCAGCATCCCCACTGTATCATTTACGCAAGTCAGCTCCTCCATTGGGTAACAGCGTTTGAACCCAGGGTTATTTTTCAGGCAGCGTGAGCAAACACGTCGCTGTTGCCTCAGTTGCAGGTAATGTGAAGGTCTGGGAGGCAGCTGGATCAATGATCACGTGCTGTTGCCCGTTGGCATTCATATCTCTCAAAGTCTAAAGTTTTCTGGGCTGAGGCAAAATTAGAAGCTTTCCAGTCTATGGTAATCCGTGACCCGTGGTGGGGAGTATTTGCAAACATTTCTGGCTAACACCGTGACAGTGACGAGTTAAAGAACGACATAATTCATCACACGCATTGTATAATGTAAAGAAATTAAGAAAGTACAATATCTCCTTTCTTCTTGTATGTCCAACGTTTGCACTGCAATAGCATCACACATGATAACGTTTTCCATTTCATTTCATTTGTTTCCAAATACTTTTATTCATTTCTTTAAACTTCAATCTGGCGCAAAGAAGAAAATGATGCCGGAGTTACTGTTGTTTTATCTCGTCGCCACAGTAAAAAAAAGTCAGGACTCAGTGTACTACGGGGCGGTATTGTATCATAACTTAGAACGCACTTTATTATCCTACTGGATATAAAAGCAAATTCCATGGGCCCACATCAGCATTATTTTTTAAGCTCTAGTTGTGTTTAAATGTATGCTATTGAATATACTTGCGAAGCATTCAATTGATTTACTGCTGTCTCGAGCTTTAATGTATGATCTCTGTTAAATCCATTTTAATATTGCACTACATTTTACGTATCATTACTTTTTTGTATACCAATTCAATGATAACATGCGTAATAACATTCATCTCAAGGAGCTGAAATTCCATAATTCGCACACAGTTCATGTCGATTTTGATAAATAAATATTTGAAATCAACCAAAATCAAAAATGCAGTCGCTTCTTAATCATTGCGCGTCAACTATTTAACCACAATTGCGACAAACTGCTCTCCTTAGTAGAGTGCAAATATTAGTCTGTAGAAAGGTGTCAAGAACTTGAATTGATCCTTGCAGAAACAAATATATGAATTTGTCAGCGTAAATCTCTCTCACTCCCCTTGTTGTCCCAATACTAGTATTAAATGAATGTGTGGCAATCAGAAATATGGTACCCAGGGTAAAGTAACCCCTTGCTTTTTTTTTTTTTTTTCGCCCATTTGCATGCGACATAGTAGAAAGGTGTCAAGAACTTGAATTGATCCTTGCAGAAACAAATATATGAATTTGTCAGCGTAAATATCTCTCACTCCCCTTGTTGTCCCAATACTAGTATTAAATGAATGTGTGGCAATCAGAAATATGGTACCCAGGGTAAAGTAACCCCTTGCTTTTTTTATTTTTTTTCGCCCATTTGCATGCGACATAGTCATCAATTTCCCGATTCTTCTGCAGCATGACAAACAAGGTACGTGCCATGTAATCACATTGGCACTGTCTGTAAGGCAAAGGTCGTATTTGCTCGCACAAATAGTGGAAGTGGCTTTATGGACCGTCTGTGTTTGGTGTGTAAACAGTTGTCTCATTCCCTTGGCATGGTATCATTTTTAACATCATGCATTTGTATTAAGAATAGATGCCTATCCCTCTGATATAGGCGCAACACTGGATAAAATGCCCTCATATTTGTGGTCGGGGAATTGGCAGGGTGGACCTCAACTTAGCAACGCGGGCAGGATGGTGCGATGACGAGGATTTTCCCACAGATGAAGGGTGATGAGGACTGAGCTTATTGACAAACGGATGGACACGCAGGTGCAGGCAGATAGAAAGGAAGTCCAAGGGATCTTACCACCGACTGGAGAAACAGGGCGAGGAGCAGATCCGATGGATGGAGATGGACTACAGGGGAGCGCTTGCATCTGGAGAAAGAAATATCATCTGCTGATTACATCTGTGTATGGCAGTAGACAGGGGGCTAAGACAGAAATCCTTGCATTTTTTTCTATTTCAGTAATACACATGTTTTCTTTACATGGTGCAAGACATCTACGCTCAATTCTCATCCAAAAATACAGACGTATGATATTAAAATGTCATGTTGTAAAGGAGTCAAAAGACACACACACACACACAAGCAAATATATATGCGCATAATTCTGTTTTAGAATTCAGTTTGAGTGTGCTAAATATCAGTTGCCAAATCCCCAGGCTGCACTGCCAAAACCTGCCAACTCCCCTTTTTACAACCAACGGCAATGCTGATGTTACACCGATGGGCACGTCTCACGGCTCAAACACCAAAGGAAGCTGATGGAGGCATTTTATCACCAAGTGCACGCAACTCATGAAACCAGAATGTCAAACAAAGCTGCAAATATATTTTGTAACGTCCACCAAAAGTTGTTTTTTTTTGTTTTTGTAAGAATCGATAGTGCAGAGATTCCACCAGTTCTGATCCCCAGAACACCGAACTTTAGAAAAATGGACCATTCCTGAATATTTATGAAAGTACAGGACATTATGATCCCCTGCAATTTCACTGCAATGGACTTCATTTCCATGAAAATAAATACGCTTAAAATGACAAGATATGTCCAAGATGTGTACAAAATAATTGCTTTAATCTGGGAACCACTGTATTCTTTTTATTTATTTTTTTAAGTAATGCGAACTCTCTACACGATGCCTACGATGGATCATCCAGCGTTTACTTTATAAACGTGTTGATGATCTAAAAAGCAACTGCAGTAACAACGTCCCAAACAATCCATGTATCCTTCAATTACCAGCAAATAAACGGCATTTTGTTTATGATGGAGGAATACATGGGGGAAGGCCGAGTATGTGACTGCACACGTGATGGGTTCAGAGGAGGACCGCGACAGGGTCAGAGTTAACGTGAGAAGGGGAGAACTGTTTGACACCGGGAATTAACTGCACTGACGGAAACGCCCACTGACCCACTGATTTACTGACATGCTGACCCGCAGACCCACTGTCTGCTGTGTGTCACTCAAGCCCTAATCCCTCACTCCACTCACAATCCCTCAAATCCCCCGGGGATTCATCCCCCCGCCGTGTCACGGCAGGACCACCTGTGAACATAAAAAAATCCCACGCCCTCGTCGGTAATGTCTTCAAGCGTACAGAAAACGACATTTGAGGCATGTTGATGTGTGCGTCTGTATCGATAATAGAAATGATTTCAGTCTTTGACATTTATTCAATTATTCCATGGCCTCATTTCAGATATTTGTGTGTGTACAACGACTCTCATTTGAAGTATTGTTGAACCCAATTTTGGAATAGGACACTTAAATCCATACGGAGAGAACAATTCAGCAATTTGAGATGTAGGCTTCCCAACTGAGTAAACTTACCAAGCAGTCAGTGGTTCTATCTCCTGTTAAAGCACAAAATGAGAAGCACATAACGAAGGAATACATCTTTGAATTTGCTTTAAACATACACACTATTGAGCCAGTCAAAGTGCCGAGTGAAGTATGGTTTTGCCATCTGAAATGTGATAAATGTGAACATGATCTATATTATATACTGCACATAATATATACCCAGTCCCGTCCTGAGAACCGTTCCATGAGGTCTCGATCATTAACGCTGCATGGATTGTTGCCGCTGCGTATTTCAAATATCTTAAATCCACAGGATGATCCCATTCTTTGTTATGCATCCTGCATCCTTTATATAACCTCAGATATAGCTTTACTTTTTCTCCTCTCTCAATTAGGTCACCATTAGGTCATGTCAGCAGCTTTAAAATAAGAAATAAAGCTGTAAGAACAACATTCAATATGGTGTCAATACTCGATTAATAATAATAATAATAATAATAATAATAATAATAATAATAATAATAATAATAATAATAATAATAATAATAATAATAATAATAAGCAGTTTTCATAAACAGAATGTAGCTCAAAGTGCCTTGACATTTTTTTACAGGAGATACAACTTTACAGAATAATATAAAGTATATCCCTACATAAGAAAAACAAAAAACAAATATAAAAAAATATATTAAAAATTATAAAATGAGGTCCACGCACATCTGGACACCGCCACAATCTCCACAACCCCGTCTCTGCACACCACCACAGCCGAGGCGATACAAAACAGTCAACATGCACCTCAAGTGCGGACCCCCAGCTCCGTCCCGAGGGCATTCACACCCAAACCAGGCGAATGGCTCAGGAACCACAACCCCCTCCACACGGAGACAACTGATGTGTGCATCAACTGATCAGGGCAAGTACTGGCAATGATTGTTAAAACTTGCCCGAGGAACTTTTGGGGATTTCCAACCCTTAAATGAGCACGTCTCTATGCAATAGCAAAAGTGAATACACGATACAGACCTACCTTGGCATATGTTCATAGGTTGTTTGTGTCCTTGGTTGTTTATGCTTGTGTAAAACACATACAATCTCATTTGAAAATGATGTCCAACATGTGTTTCTGAAGGTGTCCTGAGTATATCAGTCTGCGTGCAGTTGATCTAGGCATGCCACAATGTTGTGCTTAAACAACTTGATTATTGAAGAACAAAAACAATGCAGGCTAAAGAATCTTCAACATATATTATTGCCACTCCACATGAAGTTTCACATATTTCAGTTGGCATGTCCAATGTCCAAACTTAATTACAAGGAAAAGTTTGTTTTTTTAAGTGTGACAGATGGCTTAAGACTTCTATGTGTGAAATAATAAAGTGTCGTAGGACCCGTTCACAAATAAGCTCTTTTTTGAGAGTGAAAACTTGGATCTAAGACTGTAGGTGCAATATCTCACGGAATTTCCAAAAATAACAGATAATCTGAGCCATTTGATCAAGCGGGCAGCCATTTATCTCAAGAGAACAGATTCCCAACCTCTCACCAGTCTGAAAAAATATCCTACCCGACCAATGTCTGCTATAAATTGAGAAATGACGCGTGGAGCTGGAGATACACCTATCAGCTGCAATCTCAAAGACCATCAACTCATTTCTTTGCAGTGCACAGTGTACAGGTTTAAATAAAACACAATGTATTTATAACAAGCTACACAAAGTATGGGCTGTCTTAGGAAAATACACATTTGAACATATGTACAGGATTGGCATTTTGTTGATTATACATACAGGTGAACATGTTCTCGCATACATACCAATTGAAGGACAAAGATATTATGAAGGCTATGTGTCCCCTGTCACGTATTAAAGGATCCACTCAGACGATGTGGACACTGTCCAACGGCTGGTTGTCACCGGTCTGCAATAGATTCACAACAAAGAAAAAGTATGAATAAAAAACACATCTCTAAAAACAGAATTTAATACACGTTACGAGTTAACGTGGCGGACATAGTAGTTTCACAATAAGAGCAACGCAACCTGTTTGTACGAATGTTTGACAATGATTTATTTGTTCTACCACTTACTCTAATGGGCTTTAAGCACTGTGTTTGTGGTCCCGTTTGTCTTAAAAAACAAAAGCATGAGCTTACACTACCTATTGTTCACTGAAAACCGTGCATTTGTGAAAGCGTATGCACTTTTATGTATAATATAGAGGGAAGTTGTATACTTTCTATTGTCCTCCAATGTCATGTATCGTGTGGAGGATTTTCTGTGGCGTTTTGGTTTGCTCTGTGCTCAGCGCAAAACCAATATTATAGTGTATTATACTGCCCTCTGGTGGCCGTGGCTCAACCTAACATAATTCATTTTTAAAGACAGGTTTAATGTATAATGAAAGAAAATGAAACGTTTATTTCCTCGATTCCACTGATATGTATGATTGTTGTGTTTGCTTTGATTATCAAGAGTTGAAATTCTGCAACATATATAAGAATGGATCTTTAATGAATGAAGAAAGAAAACTTTAAACGCTCTTAGTCCAGGGTACATATAATCCTTCAAACCAGTACCGTGGATGAAAGACTGGCCAGCAAGCAGTGGTAATATGTATAACAAAGAATTGCTAAATATGTAGGACATGTGAAAAATGGCCTGCTTCGTTATTGATTTCTATTCATTGTTATTTAAAGCTTCATTCGGAGTACATGACATATTCCACCATTGTACAAACAGTAAGAAGGCAAAATTAAACTTGACAATGTAAGAGAATAAAAAAACAAATATGACCTTGGAGGCAAAGAGGATTTTTTATATAGCTGAAAATATAAAACAAATCCATGTTATGTACATGATTGAACATATAGGCATTAGTCACATGTATATGTCTTGATAACAATCAAGCTATTTTACATAAGGTGAGACAAAATAATATTTTGTATTAATTCTGTTTTATTTGGGTAAATTAAAAGAAAGACACAGCTGCACAAAAAACGCATGTCACCCATACCTTGTCAAGACAAATATACAGTATATTTCTTACTTGGTTAGTTTCAAGTTCAAAATAAATAGGATCGAATTAATTTTCAATAACATACCGGTTTTATTTTAGTACTAGAATCGGGTATTTTGAATAAGAAATACCGAATTTCATCAAAAGCACAGATAGCACGAACAGTCTTAGTTGAAATCAAGTATTGTGGTTTTTGATGGAAAACTATCAGATGTATTCACTGCAGGTTAAAGGTCACATCAGCTTCATTGATTTCATGGGCCTGTACTTAATTCTACCTAATTGATCTATAGAAAATACTATATTTATAGGCATGTGAATTATCAGCTGCATGTATTCTGCTATTAAGAAATGTATTTATTGAAGACAATTGCTGACATATGAGACCTTCTCTATCATTGAGTGAGGCTGTGTAGAATAACCAGCACGTCTGTTCCCTCTCGGACCACAGCAAGCAATCGCTACAGCTTTAGGTAGTGGTCGTGCTGCCATCTTGTGGTGACAACCAAATACAGCAGGCGCAATTGAACCACTAACTTCTGCCTGCTAAAGGTGCTAACTGCAGTTCAATTCAAAATTTAACGTTTCAAAATAAACAGGGACAGAAACAACCACAGTTGTGTTGAATCATTAATGTGCTGCTGTCGGGTTGGTCATTTTCCCCACACCTGCCTGTTTAACGTTTCAAAATAAACAGGGACAGAAACAACCACAGTTGTGTTTAATTATTAATGTGCTGCTGTCGGGTTGATCATTTTCCCCACACCTGCCTGTGTGTCTGTGAAGCTGGTGACATTAAGACTTCCACGAAAAACATAAACATCACAAACTAATTCAACTCCATTGACCTCCGTATTAATATATATTAGTTTACTGACAAAATGGAGCCATTGGTCCAATCAAAAAAACTGAGCTAGTGAGCAGCTGGCTCCGCTCCAACTTCTACTTACGTCAGGGAAACCGGTTGTGTGTGGACCTGAAGTGCAGCACGGTAGCGCAGCAGAGGATAATATACTAAAGGTCTCTTCGAGCAGACTTGCAGGTGTATTACCACTCCGAAACGCTAGAGGGCATTAGCGGCTAAAGCAGCGCTTAACTTCCTTTCCGGTGTTCCGTATTAATTGGTGATCTTGTTAACTGGTTTTGCATTTCCGGTTTCTGTGCTAGGTGGTGTCGGCGATTGTCGGTCCCCACGCCACCTGTGTCTGTAAATTGTAGTGACATAAAGAAGTCATAAACATAATACAATCATATCGAATGCACTCTGTGTCAATACACGTTAGGTTACAGACAATAAGGAGCCTGCTATTCAATCAAAACTAAATAAATGCTGAGCGTTGTGTGCAGCACTGACATCAGGAACAAACAGTGGGTTTACTACCTCTCCGACACGCTAGAGGGCATTGCTGTCACACAGAGCCACTTCTTTACTTCTGGTGTTACTAATTAACTTGGGATCGTGTTTACTGGTTTTGCATTTCTGGTTTCCGGGTTTGCCTTTCCGGTTTATGTGCCGCAGATGGTGACTTCGCCGAAAAACAATAACACCACAATTTAATGTAAATTGACATCAGTGTTGATACACGTTAGGTTACCGGCAATATGGAGCCTGTAAGTCAATCAAAGCGAAATAAATACTGAGTTTGTGTGCAGCGCTGCCCCCTCCACCCGACTTATGGCGTCAAAAAAAAGTTGGAGTATTACCTCTCCGAAACGCTAGAGGGCATAGCTGTCCCTTACTGCGCTTTATTTAACTTCTAGTGTTCCGGATTAGTTGGGGATTCTGCTTACTGGTTTGCATTGCCAGTTTCCGGTTTTGCATTACCTGTTTCCGTGATGCAGATGGTGACATCAAGACATCGCCGAAAATCATGAACATCACCAATTGATGTCAATTCACCCCCGTACAAAATACAGGTTATATTACATACAATATGGAGCTTAGTGCCCAGTCAAAAAATAAAGGAATGTCACGAAGAGGATTCACGTCGAAGGCTGTGTGACAACTGAAGTGATTCAGAAACACGTTTATGTAAACCTATAGTAGTCCCAACATAGCATAATGCTTGTTCACACACACAAAGGGAAAAACACAAGTGTGTTTCCAGTGTTACAATCATTGCTGACCATCCTGTGCTGACTAACGGTGGCTAATTTACGAAAGAGCACATCCACAACAAACGAGCCTGGACACCTCAGGGAAACTTTCTTGCCTTTTGCAGCGACGTAAAACGAGTTGTCGGTTCGCCGTTAGGCTTTGTGGCCGCTAAGTAGTGTTTTGCACAAACAGGCAACGCAATCAAGTCAAAAAAATAAAACAAGAAGATGTCCCCTTGCTGTACAGGCGACTGACACACCATGAACCAGGCTCAGTTTGACCAAAACGATCAGATAACTGCACACCCAACTTCCTAAAAATGCCATAGCATAAAAGGAACTGACACCAAGACCACCTGCTCTTATACAAAAATTACTTTAGGTCCACAAGCGCAGTTACATGAAATATATCCATGGCAGCAAAGCCTCCTCACTTATTAGCCCCCCGGTGAATCTGAAAACCTTTAAACACTGGCATCTTAATCTGTTATTTCCGTCACATGTATCAATTGGAGAGCAGGCTCCACACTGCTGGGAACCTAACGTGTATTTACACGGAGGTCAATGGATTTTAATTGGTGACGTTTATGTTTTTCGCCGGAGTCTTCTTTAGGTTACCACACTTCTCAGACACATAGGCAGGCGTGGGGAAAATGACGAATCTGCGACCTCTCATTCTTATGAGTTATATCAATTAGTATTTACAAAACAATAAGACTACGGATTTCCGTTTAATGTGCAACTTAAACAATAAATGGGCAAGGATATTACAGATCATATGAACCGCAAACGTCATTTATTGATTCACGTATATCCGAGCAAACAGAGCAACAACTTACCCAAAGCATGCGATGGTTTGCTATCTAGAGATGCCCCAGCTCCACCGCATTTATTACGATACAGACATCCGCTGTGGGTTATCAGAATAAAATACATGTAGCGAAACTATGGTTACAGTCCCGAGTTTAACACGAATTTAAGAACAAACACAAGTTACTTATTTACACTGTCAAACATACATTTTTAATTCAAAATGCAACCACATGGTATAAATACTAAAGTGTTGCAAAATAAGTTGCACTTTTTGCACATTGCACATTTACCTTATTAAAGCTTAATAAAAATATATAATCTGTGTAGCGCTTACCTGTGCACCAAGCAGTGACTGAAGGCGTGATAGTTGTCTCTTTGCGTTTACATTCTTCAGTGTGAGGGCCTGAGGTGAAACCTTGTGCAGATCACCCTCATATATGTTACACCAGCAGAGCTGCAGCACTGTCAGCCTGGCACCCCAAACCAGTGGAAAGAAAACATGTGCAAAGGACCATCTGCAATGGAAAAACAAATCCTGTAAAAGATTTTGTGGATTTTGCTACATGGGGGAATGGTGCCCAGCTGCCCTGAATCTTAGTGACAGATGCTTTCTCTCCCTCTCATTTGGCGAACATGCATGTATCCTCCACCGGCCTCAAAGCATCTAAATCTAGATGCTCCTCCACTCCCCACCCATACAGCACTTTCCTTTTTAACATTTAGTAGGCCATAAAATGATGCTTTTCTCAACAGTGAATTTTTTTTTTTGTTATTTCATTCAGGACTCTTTATACACTTCATGTTATGAATAACACATCATTTTGTCAGATCAATGCATATAAATGACCTCAGATTAAAAGTACAACTTATAAGTAATTACCGATACAACCTTATATTTTCAGAACGATAAAAGTTTATCTCAGCATGATCAGGCAAGGTTTCAAGAGCAAACGTGCTGCGCAGTGAATTCACATCTCATTGAAAGCTTTAGAAATAGAAATAGAAATAGAAATAGACTTTATTGTCTTTGTATGTTACACACACAACGAAATTTGGGGAGCTACTCCGCATGGTGAAAATAGTGCAAAAGTTTAACAAAAAAATAAAAAAATACACACATTTATATATAGATAAAAGATAAGGGGTGGGTAAAAAAGAGAGGTGGAAATAATTTAGCAGCAATGATTACTATACAGTGGTTTTAAAGTGGATGTGCGTGACGGGAATATAAATATTGAAACAGAATGGAATATTGCACGTTCAATCAAGTTATCAAAGTTATTGCACGTGGGAAGTGCACCTGTGGTTCAGGGTGCAGCAGTTCAGATTTTATTCAGTTTTTATTGTTGAGTGAGTTTATTGAGTTTATAGCCTTTGGAAAGAAGCTATCCCTGAATTGGTTAGTTCTTGCTTTTATTGACCTGTAGCGCCGGCCGGAGGGCATCAGGTCAAAGAAGTGGTGGCTGGGGTGGGATGTGTCCTTAAGGATGTTGCCAGCTCTGCTGAGGAAGCGAGAGCCGGCAATGGTTTCCAGGCTGGGCAGAGAGCAGCCGGTGATCTTCTGGGCTGTGTTGATCACTCTCTGCAACGCCTTCCTGTCCGAAGCTGAGCAGCCCGCATACCATGCTGTAATGCAGTACGTCAGGATGCTCTCTATGGTGGCTCTATAGAAGGTCACCAACAGCTTCTCCTCCAGGTGGTTTTTCCTGAGCACCCTCATGTAGTGGAGTTGCTGCTGGGCTTTTTTCACCACCACAGTGGTGTTTGCGGACCAGGAGAGGTTGTCTGAAAACTGAACACCCAGGAACCGAAAAGAGTGGACCCTTTCCACGCAGACCCCGCCTATGAGGATGGGGGCTGGATCGGCACTGCTCTTCCGGAAGTCGATTATGAGTTCTTTTGTTTTTGTGGTGTTCAGTGGGAGGTTATTTGTTGAACACCACTCTGCCAATTTTCTGACCTCATCTCTGTAGTCAGTCTCGTCTCCGCCTGAGATGAGCCCGATCACGGTGGTGTCGTCTGCAAACTTGATGATTGAGTTTGAGAGATGGGTCGGGGAACAGTCATGTGTGTAGAGAGTGTAGAGTAGGGGGCTCAATACACACCTTGCCAAGTTTTACTGATCTTACTCATCTTCACTTGAGCAAAATGGCTTAAAGCTTTTGCTTTAACTTACCTACGTTAGGGACCCTGTCTATAATCTGCCAAGCTCTGTAAGCCCTATATGAGCTTGAAGATTTCCATTCAGCTTCTCTCTTCTTACATCACTGAGAAATGCATTTGGTCTCAAAAAATGACTTGTGACTTAGCACAACACAAGTTATATATATAACCAAAAAATAAAAACAAATATATTACGTGTATATTTACATCTCGTATATCATCGTTGCACGCTTGCACGTTCTCTGGACCTGTCGGTCGCGGTCCCGAGTAGGAGGCTGAGATCCAGTCCAGGTTTTGCGATGGATTCCCAGCGACAACTCGCAGCAATCCGCAGCATCCCCACCAGTAATGTGCCACACACGCTGCTGCTTCTGCTGCTGCTGTGAACCTACACCATTCAAGTAAACAAAAAACATTTATAGACGCATCATCCCAATTACTAAATAACAACACAGCCCTCGCCATGCACGTATTTCACAAGCACCTGCATGTCTTTATTTATATAATTGACCAGTGCAGTGTCGCAGTTAAATGTATAGACAACTATTTGGTAAGATAACTAAAATCTAGAAATATGTCACTTAGGGAGGATACACTGGAGCAAACGCGTGCGTGTTAACTTGGTGGGGAAAACTGAAGCAGCATGATTCTCTTTTTTTTTAAGAAAAACAAAAAGTGAACTTCCTGTTTCGGGGTGGTCCACAGACTGGAGAGAGGGAGGAGGGAGGGGGAGAGAAGGGGGTGCGCATTCCCGCATTGGCTGTGCAGCCAGCTCCAGGACGCTTTGCGGGACTCCACAGCCGAACATGGGGGTTCAGTTTTGTCACCGTGTGTAAGCGTATAGTGACTCTGAGGAAGAGGGGAAAAAACGCCATGGAGAAGCGATTGTGAAGACGGGATAAAGTTTTTGGTTTCTGTGTACAACTCAGCCATCTCCATCCGAGCGCGTCTTCCAGAAAGCGGAGAGAAAGAGGGAGAAGGGAGGCTTTACTGGAAACTCAGACTTTCACAGTCCTTGGACCCACCGTGCTCCTCCAAGGACTGTGGGGATCAAGTCGGAAAGTTTTAAATGCACCAAACTCCTGCATCGACCTGAGGTAAGCAGCGCGGATGATCTTTAGTGCTTATAGAGCTTTGAAACCACGGCCGATCACTCTTTCATTACAAGTTTAAGCATGTGTGGGAAGTTGTTTTTTTTATTGCTCGGATTTCAATGAACTAAATGAAACAACAATAATGTGAAAATGGTTTATTACATGATAGTAATCTTTTACGCGTTGGGGGAATTGAGTTGCCTTGAATTGCGCAGCTTTAGTTTTTATTTCCACACTCCAATTGTCACTAATGACGAGGCACAATATTTTTCATTCACTCATTCGGTTCCTCCTCATTGTAAAGTGGTGTCCGGTGTTTTGTGGTCCCATGGACGTGGTGTTTCTAAACTTTACATCTCTTAAAATGCAAGTTTATCAACCTTCCTGCCTCCATATCTTTGGGAACTCCGGGGGTCTTGACTGCCAACACATTTTAAAATCATCTGGCAAAGATAAAGGTGGCAAGGCCCCAAGAACAGCTGTTTCTTGTAACCTGAAATACTTGAGGTGCCAATATCTTTTCCAAATGTGAGTTCCTGTCAGGACACCCACATAACAACAGGATCACCCCTGAAAATAGTGGCTTGAGGCTCCAGGAGCTAAAACGATCCTACGATTCTGACTGAACTGCCAGATAAAGGTTGTTTGAGAAACTTTCAGGGCTTCTTGAAATGGGTTAATCTGAGAGAGATTATTGAATCAACTCTTTATTGCCTCACTAAGAGGTGACTGTAGCTGTTAATGTGCAAAGATTAGGCTGCTGGTCTGAAGAGTGTCAACACTGGATTCAATGGAGGAGCCAAACACTTATTTATTCCAAAGTGACATTGGGAAGTGCTAAGCACACAGCCCAACAACTTTCTTGAACAGTATTTACACACACACACACACACACACACACACACCCACACACACACACATAGAGGATGTAATTGTAAGTCATAAAAGGGTCTGCACTAAATCTCCAAAAACATGGGAGTTAAAGTTAGATAAAGATGCAGAGGAATCATTTTCCTGGAGCCATAATTTTATCAACAAAATTGTGGAACCGTGAATGAACTATCAATATACATTTATATACAGTATATATTTTCATACACTGGACATATGAATATAATACCTGAGAGAGAGAGAGAGAGATGCTTGGGACTTTCTCAAGGTTGATTTGGGGTGCCGTTTTGAGGGAGGAAAGTGCACTTGTCCTTTGGCCACGTGTGAAAAGCTCTGCAGGGGAGCTTCCTCGCCCTCCCAGGTCTTTATCAAGTTTGTTAAGGCCAAAAGGCTCCTTAATGGGAATGCCCTAAAACAAATAGACCATACAGGAAGCAACTGTCCTCTGATCGCCGGTGAAAAGAGATAACTGATCTGGTTAATTGCAACCATATCAGAGCAATGATAAGTCTCTGTTGGGTTAAATCCAGTTCAGTTGAGTTGAGCCTCTCTTTTTCTCTGAGGCCAGAAAAGGAAACCTGGTTATCTGACTCACGACAATTGTTAAATGCAGAATCTGGAAATATCTGAACTAAGCTCAACACATTTCTTTGCTCTCTAAACATCGAATCATCGGGACGAAGTGTTTTATTTCTGTGCTGGCCCTGTCGTCCGTCGGTCACGTGACACACACGTACCCAGAGGCAGGCAGCAACAAGTGGTGTGTTTTTGTCCAGATTCCATTTTGGTCTGCTCAGCAAGAAACATGTGTCACGTGATGCCTGCAATCCCCCCCCCCCGCACTCCCCCTCCTCCTCAACACCCTCCTCCCAACTTCCAGAAAGAGAGAGGTTAGGGGGAGGGAGCGAGGGGGAGAAAGACCACCCTCACTGGGATCACAGCCCCTCAATCAGACCCTTTCACACCCTGTGAACCTGAAACAATCAGGGTTTAATAGCAGCTGTCTGTCTGTGCCGGCCTGGGCTGAAACCACGTAGGCTCACAGTGCAGAGCCGAGCGGGTCCGGCCGCACAGAGAAGAGGCCTGAGGATGCTCCGATGGAGATATAAGCAAACAACACACACAGGCACACCCCCTTTTTTTCTTTATCATCTGTTATTCTTCTCTCCTTTTAACTTCTAGTCCCCTCCCCATACTTCAAGGTACACTCAGAGACCCCATCTTGCCTATGTCAGGGTCTGGTATTTGAAGGTTATTTTTGTTGAGCGTATTGAGTTGGCCATGCTGCACAGCTTCATTGAGTTGGTGCGCGTTGTGATCCACCGACATGGGCATTGACCAAAGTCAATTGACTTTGGTCACGGTTGGTTTTTTGTTGTCATCGTTGAGCCCCACTTTTCCCCATCGGAGCAATCTGAATGTCCCAACGAGTAGCCACATTATGTGAATGCAAATAGTCGGTATTCAACGCGTAGTTAGATAATGATTTCGCCCTCATCTTGAAATATCACGTTTACATTAAACATTAAACATGCTGCTGAACTGAGGCGTGTGGGGTGGGGTATTAAGTAGTTGGCTGCCACAAGGGGGCAAAGCTATTAGACACTGGAATTGCTTTGGCCAAGGAGCACACGTAATCAAGAAGGGAATCATGGGAAATATTATTCTGAAAAGAATTGCTTGCGGCACCTGCTTATGTTGGATGTCCTGGAAAAGCAGGTTTGCATTTTTGTCTTTACATTATTTGTTGTCACAGTGTAGAGTAAACAATGGATCGATGAATCAATTGCTTGTTGCAGCTGTTTTCTAATTTTAGAAATGCACGTGTCTCAGTTTGTTGTATTTTTATTGAAGCTCTTCAGCTGTTCCCTCATTAGAACGTGTAAAGTTTATTAGGTCGGGTGCCAACTGGAGGTGTTTTCCAGACCAGAGGACATCTCACTTTTCCAAAAGGAGAGAATGGCAATCGTTGGAATTCAGAATTGTTATACTTTCTACATAAAATCATCAATTCTTACGCTTTCTACCGTAGTACTAGATGAGAAATATGTAATGTGTCAAAACAGGCAGCACAAAGAGAAATGTAGGTTGCATTTGACTTTAAATGCAGTGCTTTAGTATTAGCCTACGTCTCAGGGAATTTATGGATCATAGGTTTCAGCAGGATGTTGATGGTAAAAAGGCAGAGCTGAATCCCTTCTCCATTGTCCCCTCCTCCCTCTTTGAATGAGAGTGGCAGTTTTGGTTAAATGTGTGTGTTTGCGTGTGAATGATCTGGCATGCAAAATGTGAACTATTGCTTCACGTGGTTGACAGGGTGCGCAATACCCACCTGCAATCTGCAATTTGCAGACCTGATATTGCAGGTAAAAAAAAAATTGAATTGCAATGTTGCATTTTGCTCCCGGGCTTGCAGAGGCCAATGTAAGACTCAGTCACTTTGCGCAGGGGTTGTCAAAACTACGGCCCCGCGGGCCATCTGTGCTTATTCATGTTTATTGAGAACACAGTTTGATGAGCAGATGCATTTGAACATCAAAGATATCATATCAATCATTCGCACCATTGAAAGTGCATTCTACAGATTTACAACGCTGTGTATGTCTGTATGATAATATGATAAAGGCTTCACCAGAGAAAGAAGGTTGTAGCAGGGCAGGGACATTAACATGGGTACCTGCAGGCAGTTATTCAAAATTGCAGGTCAAATTTCTTTTACAACTTGCAACATTGCAGGCAACGAAAAAAAAAAAAAATTCACCCCCTGGTGAATAATAGAAATCAAATCACAAGCACCAACAACCCACGCTGTTACCCACTCATTTCCCTCTTCAACGTTACACAAGTACGCCACAACGTATCGGGAAATCTAAATCACTTTGTAATTACTATAATGTAACATGGCTTGTACAAAAAAAAAAGAAAACACACAACCAGCTGTTTTAATGTTGCGGCGCAAGGTCAGCGTTTCTTTGGGTGATAAGGCTAAAACATTCATGGTGGGCGCAGAGGACACACACATTTTGAATACTTTCCAAATTCAATCGTCAGGTTAAAACAAAGAACCTGAATATTTGTTTTGTAGGCAAAGTGTGTGATTGGCAAGCAAGTGAATTCAGAAGTATAGAAGATTATTTAGAGTCTCGCAAGTTTCTGTGCCTGTATGTACACATGTATGTGTGCGCACGTGTATGTTAGTGTGTCTCTGGCCGTTTGTTTCTCTCAATGTGTGTGTTCTCAGCCACCGATGACTCACAGCTTACTATCCTGTCGGACAGAAAGCGAAGAGGAGGCGGTGTTTATTATTTCCCCAGGTTGCCATAGCCACAGTGCATTTTGGGTGCTGCCATCATCAGCGTAGTTGCAACCTGGTGTTTAAAAGTCCCCCTGCTCACTGCCTGCTGCATTTTTTGTTACGTCACAGAAGAAAAACGGTCAGAATCGTGTTTGCGTCATGCTGCGCATCCAAAGGTCATCCTGGGAAGTTTGATGTGATACGATTAGTTGTTGAATCCAACAACACAAAAGGGCAAAAAAAGAAAAGGAAAAAAAAGCCCATCTGGTTGAAACATTGCTCCAGATGGAAAAAATTGTCCTTCTTTCTTCCCTCTCCAACAACACTGCAATCTCTCCATTTGACCTCAGTCTGTAAAGAATTAAGATTACACCTACTTAACATTTTATAAGTTAGTCGGAAAAGGTTCTCGCTCTATTTCAAATGATAAGCTATAACATTTTACAGCCCAAATAATTATTTATGGCTTCCATGAAGTTGTGAAGAAATGTTGGGAAAGAATGCAGTGGCATATTCATGTTGCGTGTGTTTGCGATGAAGTCTTTGGACAACAACTCTGTTATCTGAGATGAGATAACAGCCCGAGAGTCTTGGGTTTAGCAGGTTTTTCCCGGTGCGAATATCCACAGAAATAATGCCAACTTTATGAGAATAATTGTGCTGCACATTAGGGTTTTATTTGATGCTGCACCCGTCCGCACCAGTGATTGCCGCAGGGTGCATCATATATTTTCAATTAAGTATTGCCTGAAATTTAGAACCATAAACATGTTTATTGCTTTATCAATATAGGGGAACAAACTGCTTTATTATCTATCTTAAAAGTTTAGGTGAACAAAATAGAAACGTTAGTAATCCGGTCTCAGAAAAGACAAGATATATGATGCCTCTAAAGATCTGTAGAGGGTCAGAGCAATTCTTAACTTTTCCGAAAGTGACAGTGCAAGACGGTAAGCTTTCACCTGCACAAACTCACAACGTCTCTGGCAAAACTTTACCCGGGGAAAGGTGAGCACATGGAGTTTATGTGCATTTATCCTAAACTGCACCTAACTGCATGTGTTTTAATGCATAAGCCGGGAACTCGGGAAATCTGCCCCAGGTTTACAGTCACAAAATCTTAAACAATGGGTGACCCAAACCACAGTGGTCTCGTTGCGTCATACTGTATATTTATGAAAAAGGAACAGTGCTGTTTTCCAAAACCACAAAAAATGACAAGAGCTATTTCTCTTTGTCTTCTGCTCCTCTTTTAGTTCACTTCTCATCCACATGTTCCAAGGCCTCAATAAATCCCCTCTCGTGTTCTTTGTTTGACGTTCTCATGCTTTTTCTGCCCTTCTCTCCCTCGGCCGCCCAGGCGCCCTGTGTCTTTTTCTATTCTCGTTTACCCCGCTCTGTAAGTAAGTGACAGTTGTGAGGAGCTACTGTGGCTGGCTGGTGCCACGTTAACCAGATCGGATGCCACGACAGGAAGTCGGTCCGCTCGCATGGACGCGGTGGAGTGGCCCACGCACATGACTTACTACGGTTGCAGGCCAAATGCAGGCCGAGCTGTCACCGATACACCGACATCAATCTGCTGTGGGTCAAAGGTAGCTGCTCCCCCAGTCAAACTGCCTCATATTTACTACATCAAATCTGCCGTGACAGTGAGATGGTGGAGCGTTTCGATCAGACGTCGGGCTCGCTCGCAGACTTTCACTGGTGAATCCGAGGCAACGCCGCCGCGCCTTTCACTGCTCGGCGTTTTCTCGTAGCGGAATCGGAGAAAAATCCTCTGCGTTTTTTTTTTTTAGAAAAGAGTTTCTACAACCAAAACAAAAACCATTTGGACACAAGAGCTCTACGGTGCATCATTGACTGGTTTGCGGTTTGCGTTGTTTGTATTTTTTCCGCGATAGCTGGAAACTGACGTGAACTGGATGTGTTCTTCCATATCATCGATTATTGTTTACCGTTGTGTTCCCTGTGGTCCGCTGGCATAAAATGGATCTAATGGAATCTAGTCGTCTTGTCTGCTTAGAAGTTGTTTGTGAGAAAAATAATTTCCTCCAGGAATCAACAAACTATGTGAATGTTGTGCTAAAGTGCTTAATTAACTTCACTTAAACAAGGCTTTGCCCTTGCAGAAGAGCCATCCTTTATGTTAACAGTGTACAGAAAAAAAAATCATTTCCAGTGCATTTGCTGCATATTTGCAAACGTAATTAAGCTGTTAGAAAAATAATATTACTGGCACACTATGAGAAAGGACTTTCCATTTTCATTAACAGTGGAATTTGGTGGAAAGGGAAAAAAGGACAAACAAGAGTATAGGGTGAATGAGAGAAACATTTCATGGTGAGGAGTGGAGGAGTTAGTAAAAGAGAGAGAGGGAAGGAAAGGGAGAGAGAGAGATGCAGATTGTTTTAAATCCGCAGCGAGTCAGGCTCTCAAATTTATGCCCATGGGCTTCTTCTTGGGTGGGCTGCAGGGAGGGCGGTGCGCTAGCTGGAGCAGGGGAAAGTTGCCGACTCCAGACTGCTGGCCTTGCTCTGAAGCTTGGCTTTTCCTGCTGGAACACATTTACAGCTCAACCGTCCTGACTGGCTGAGTGACTGCGTGCCCCTGGCCTGGCTGCTGAACTGCACGTATTGAGCAACCCTCTGCCTAGCTGTGTTAGATAGAATTTCTCATTTTAATAACGCCCCTTTTTTTGATATTTTGGAAATGCTGTTCGAAACTGTTTTTGAGTACAACAAAAGTTTTCTTTCTTAAGAACTTATTAAGGAATTTTCCAGTTTCATTTTTTTTTTATCTTGAAAAATGACACTTTATATTAAGTCTGATGAAATTCCAGACTTAAACTGATTTCCTCCAAGAAGTAGTTTGCACTCGACGAACAACAGAGCCAATCCACGTCTCAACCCGAGGACTAGGATCAGATAAGGCATAATTCTGGCTCCTCTGTATTTCGTGCCAGCAATGACTGTTTGTTTTGCTCAGCATGAGAAAGATCTGGGCCCACATCGAGGCTTCGAATACATTCCCTGATGTTTAGGATGAAGGAGAGCAACTCAGTCAACGAGCAGCTATCACGCTTCTTTTTTTTTCCGCAGACGAGAGTCAGGGCTGGCTATAAGCTGCTCATAGCGGAGAGGCAGAGTGGTGTCACTTTAGAATTGCATCACACATACAAGGCATTTATTTATCATTTTTTATAACAGGAACATTCAACATATTGTCTTACTGTATGTTGGATCTCTCTGACTAAAATTAATTCCCCTAGTTTCATCAAATGATATACATCAGTTCATCAGACCGAGTTCTTTTTGAAATGCCTGGTTAGTGTTGAGTTTCCCTAACTTTTGAAAACAGGGGATTTTTCTGCCTCAGTGGTAGAAGTGAATGCACGGCTACAGATGACATAAGCGGCATGTAAATCAGTTCGCAGCAGAGCAATAATCTTAACTTGAAATTTAGAGGCTGGTCGGTGGGTTGGTTCACCATGATTATGTGCTGACACAAACCCACACACACAAACAAACACACACACACACACACATTCTTGTCTTTCTAAAATTGTGAGGACACACTTGGGCATAATGTATTTCCAAGCCCTTTACTCTAACCTTAACCGTCCCACCTAAATGCCTAACCCCAACCCTTACCCTATGCCTAACCTTTAAACCGATGCTTAAGCCTCAAAAAAGCCCTTTGACATTGTGAGATGACCTCACAACAATAGAAAAAAACATGCCCAAACACACATGCAGGCACACACTAACAATAAGAGACCAGAGAGAGTATGAGCAAGGCTTTAATCACAATAAATGTGCATCTTGAAAAAAAGAAAAGCATGTGGGTGTGTAACCTCTTCTTCCCAGCAGTCTCTGGTTCATTCCAACCTGTGTGTCTGGCTGCGTTGCGAGCTAATTCGCTCTGAAAGTATTACGGTTATTGGAAGGCTTGTAAACCATTAAAGTTTTATTTACAAGCGAAAGAAAAGAGGCTCTGGGTAACAGCGCGGGGGCAGGCCAGGTCTTGGTACGGGCGCTGACCCCACTGTAAGTGATCACAACAACTGCATTTCTTGACTGGAGGGCCTGCGGGACATCTGGTCCTGTTTGCAGCAAACTGCAGACCACTCCTCAATTACATAATTGTGCCCATTAATTACACACGGAGGACCTACATTTCCGGTTGGCCGATAACGAACAAAAAGAGAGCCAGTAAGGACTCAAACACACACATGATTATAGCTCGTGTGTGTGTGCGCAGTGAAACATGAAATTTGGCCTCCCATGAATAGGAGCAGCCCAAGGTTAAAAAGCCACATGGTTTATTGTATGTCCATGGTTATGTCGAGGAGAGTGTGTGTGCGCGACTGTCCGTAGAGCTGTTGACTATATATCTCATTAAGTTGGAATAGAAGTCGGGGCGACTTGGCGGAACAGCTGTTAAGTTAAACACCCTTGTTGATGTTAAAGTCTTAAGGACGCTTTGTTGTCGCATCGGGATATTCGGTGGCCGCTGTTTTTCGCCACACACAAAGCTCATTTCCCCCAGGAGGAGAGCAGCAGGAGAAATGGCTCACCTACATGTTGTGACTGGATGGATGCAGGTGTGATGGCTGTGGTAGGTTTCACACCGTGCTTGTTCTGCTGAGGAGAGCTACTGTTTGAATGCGTGGTTACCACAGAGGTCCATCAGGGACGCATAGAAAATAAATAGCAACTTTAAATGCCCATTGGCCCTGCATAGCCATACCGGGTCACTAAAAACATAGGGTCCCTTTTTGTTTTAATATGCAGAAAATCATTTGATTATCATAATAATTGCCCAAATAAATAAATAAATAATATCGTTTTTCTGCTCATCGATTCTTTCGAAATACTCCACGAGTCGTCGTTCCAGCCCAACAAAATTTGCATTCCTCCGAATGACATTTTACTTGTCCTTCAGACTTTGGATGCAAAACGATGCATGTGAGGATGCAAAGTCGGATTAGTTTGGAGTTCCCGTGCCGTGAACTGACCTGCTGCTGCACTCAGCATGAACCAAATGTTGGAATGACAATGCGGCTGTCGCAGCTGTTGTTTTTTCATGTCCGTAGTTGTTGTCCTCTCCTCCTCCTCCTCCTCCTCCTCCTCCTGTACTTCTTTCTGTTGAGGCTCTCCTTGTCCGTGCCCTGTCTTTATGTTGAGGGGGGCTGTGTTGGGGTCTGTGGGACAGGAGCTCGGACAGCAATGCACCTGCTAGCAGAAGTTTCGAAGGGAGCGTGAGACGATGGTAGAGTGAGTGGTGGGGGAGAGACAGTGTCTTTCTGTGTGTGTCAGGAGGAGACAGAGAGAGGCCGGGGTACAGTGAAAGGAAGAGGCTGTGTGAGCGAGCCTCTTGCTCTTCGGGCCGCAGGGAGGATGGAGGTACCATGCTGGGGCATTTATGCCAGGCTTATGGGACCAGACTCCTTTGAATACGCAGAAGGTCAACAGGGATCCGCGCTCACTGTTCCTTTCACACCGAGAACAACACTGTGTGTTCGCACTGTGATGGACCGTACGACCTGGGCCGGGTGTTTCCCTGCCTTTCACCAAGTGCAACATGGGAAACGCTCCAATTCCGCCCCACCCCACTCCAGCCCACCCCGAGAACGAGAAAAAAGGGGACAAATGTATAGATGAGTGGATGAAAAACACTGCACAGGTGTATATATGTTCAATCGCTTTACAGTACATAAACCCGGCATATTAAGGTTTTATATGCCAATACAGCCCTTTAAAAGTCAAAGAACCCAGTGATAAGGTTCCTAAAGGTTTGCAGGGCTCACATTCGGCTTCCGTTGGAAAAGCATTTATCTGCCTATAGGGTTCGTGCTTCCCTGTCCAACTTTCACTCACAAATTAATTTTTTTAATTTATTTTTGATTTGAAAAACAAAATATGAAAACCAAGAAATATACCACTCCTGCCAGTCATGGATACCATTAGTCCATATTGTATATCTTCAAATCTGAGAGATAATAAACTAGACATCCATTAACACAGTACGTTACAGTCCGCAGTGTGCGAACCTGATGAGTCAGCAGCAGGTTGTGACTTGGTCGGACTTTCCCCGGCTGTTGATTATTTCCCCAGCCGTTCCACCTCCTTGTCCATCTCTCTGTTCCCGTTATTTCTGCTCAGGACGGGGGACAGGCAGTTGTTCAGCAGTTCTTTATTGGCCCTTATTAGCTGGCACCTGTAGTCCATTAAAAGCCCCGGTGTAGTCGGCGGACTCACACAGATACGCACTGTCTTTGAGTTCTCAGTGTGGTCAGAGCAGTGCTTAATTTAGGATAAGAGCGGAAAGTTGTTTTACTGTGGAGAACAATTGCTGGTTTTTCAAAGTTTCAAACACTGAAACCCACAGGATCCGATTCAAAGGGGTTATTTATTGGCTGTCTTCTCGTGCAGCTGCGGAGCAGAGATGTGGTGAGCACTTGTGCGTTTAGTGCATGTCAGTGTGTCTGTGTGAACGTTAAGTTCTGTATGCATGGGCTTGGGCGTATAGTGAACCAAAGGTCCCAGATGTGGAAGTTGAGCAAGGAGGTAAGTTGTTGATGATGAAGTTTTTGGTCCTTTTCTGTGTTTTGTCACGCTGGTCATTTAAATGCAAGGATGTTGATGTTTATACTATACATTGCAGTGATTTAATGCTCTGACACCTCACAGAGTTGCCAGATGCTTCTCAACTGGAGGCCAGAAGAGTCCACTTTATTTTCAACATTTGGATGTCGAAAATAATGCAAACTGGACAGACAGTGAAGGCGGGTCAAACTGTTGCAGGATGTTGTCAGGGGAGCAAAAAAAAAGATAGCTGGGTTCCCCCCATGTCTCGTGTGTCCCAACTCACACTCCAGCTTCCTGTGGGATAGAGCCAAGCCTCGGGGCAGAGGGATGTGTGCTTCCAACCAATGAGCTCTGTCACACATGCTACAGCATGTCAGACTGAGTTTGTGTGAGGCCGACTTGGTGTCAGAATGAGTGTATGCATGTAAGTGCCTATATGTCTACGGGTCTCCTGGCTGACCTCCTCTGTGTGTGCGTGTCTGTGTGTGTGTGTGTGCGTGTGTGTTTAGATGCTCAGAGAGATTCGTTCTCTCTATGTTCAATTAGTGGGGGTTCACTCCAGTCCAGGTTCATTTCAGGTTGCCTAAACACAACTTTGTCTTTGAGATTTATCACCGGGATGGCAGTGGAAAACTCAAGACACTTTAAAGGCCCTGTAAAAGATTGACTTGGCCTACCTCTTGTTGCAAAGGAAAATAAACAATATATAAACTTGATACTTACGCATCACCATTGTTGCTCATTAGTGTAGAAATGTGAATTCACCTAGGAATAAACACAGGAAAGAGCTGTGAGTGCTTCCAAGAACTTCTCTCCAAGGTTAGAGTGGTCAAAGAGGCCGTTTTGTAATTTTAATCAAATGAGCTTAGAATAAGTTGACGAGATTTTTGGATATGTCGATTTGTTTGGTGGAACTGTGCTCTCTGAAGATGTTTCCTTTCACAAAATACAAGAGCTGCAACTCTACATTCTTTCAATTAATTTAACCACTTTATCTGCTGCTTTTTTTTCCTGATTAACCGATAAATCGCTTGTTTAGGAAAAAAAATGCGGGTTCCGCATTATTGCCCATCACTCGCACTCGACAGTTTGTGGCATACAAACATGAATGGGATCAGTGTGTATTTACGGGTAAGCAAAATGGCTTCACCTTGAGCCAGCCCTGCTGGTCGACCAGCGGAGTTGACTGGTGGTGTGTCTGAGGTGTGTGGCTTACCACTGTGTGTGCCTGCAGGGCTCTTGGTGTCTGTTGTCACCTATGCAAACACAGCTATATTGTGTTTCCCACACTGATTGATGTACTAGATCCAAATTTTTTTTCTCCTCTGCATTTTAACACATATTCACAGTTTCAGCCATGGTTATAAGAAATCCCTATCAATTAGTTATATAATAATATATAATAAGGTTCTTTATTTCTATTAAATTTGATACAAATATATGTGTGTGTGCCTATATATACACACACACACAAACACACACCTGTATGGCTTTATGTTTTTTAATTGTCTTTCAATGCTTTACATGACCATCTTGGCTAAGTTATGACCAAATGACATTCCTCGGGGTAAAAGTTAGACGTAAGTGTGGAAACTTCAAGAATCAAGGTCTCAATCGACACATTCACACGCTCACCTTTCCTAACACAAACTCTAATACACCCCGAGGTCAAGGAGAGGATTGTTTTAACCTCAGACGAGTGGGGTTTGGAGGCTCGGGGGAAGTGAATTTAGCAAGAAGAAGACACGTCCCTGGCCTATCTATCCTCTCCTTTCCGCACCTCTCTTCTCCTCTCAGTAAACACACTGAAGAGCAAACGTTTTTTAACTTGGAGTGTTGGAGCCAGAGCTCTTCTGCTAACTGACCCGGGGCTCTGAAGAGCTGCACATAACAGGCGCCCACATTGGCTTTTGTGTGCAGGAGGGTCTTTACATAACCCACGAAACCAAGCACATTGTCTAGCAACCGGCCGGCTACTGAAGGGCCTTGTAAAGGGAGGAGAGGGTCGGCTTGAGTGGAGGCCGGTGGCTGGGTTGAGAGGCTCATGGGGCTGGTTTGGTTTGTTAGCCCGATAATGTCCAGAGGGTACCGATGCCATGCGCTCCCTCGTGAATAAGAGTGGCGAGTTTTGTTGCAAATGTAGTTTTAGTACAAAAAAAAAAAGCATTTTAAGAAAAACATTTAAAGATAAAAAATGTGCCCATTGCTCAAAAAAAACACACCACTCTATTTACTAAATAGTCACATGTTTGCCTATGTAAACCACTTTTTTACTGAACTAACACCCACCACTATGCTCCATACACTATTTCTCTAGAAAGTCCAGTTTCCAGTGTTTGGATCAGAGCCAGATTTCGCTTGGAGCTGCCCAGGATATTGAGGTATATTTTCCTCCCCACTCCCAAGGATATATTTTTTTTTTTAGATGAGGAGGAGAAATGTTTGCATGTCTCTGTCGCTGGGCCGTCCACCTCACACCCAGAAGACTTAAAAAACACGTTTTAATATATTTGAAGTGGACGTTAGTAACGGTAAGGAAAGTGTTTTAGTTTCCTATTTATACAGCTTTCCTGACTTTTATCAGGCTTTATCAGGCAAGAGTAGACACAGACAGCATTTTGTAAATGTTTTCCAATAGTGCTGATTGATTACCATTATCCAGCTATTTTATTGTCAAAAACGCCTTTAACTTTGAGGAAGCTTCAATTTGACATCAATGGTCCCCACATAGACAGCAGGCTCTCGCCGGCAACTGTGATTTTGACACAGAGACTCATTATCAGCTCCACACTTCA
Source organism: Colistium nudipinnis (assembly GCA_016785305.1). Taxonomy (NCBI): domain Eukaryota; kingdom Metazoa; phylum Chordata; class Actinopteri; order Pleuronectiformes; family Rhombosoleidae; genus Colistium; species Colistium nudipinnis. Next base: position 300,081 of record JAFBJU010001912.1, on the reverse strand, counting down.
CCTTAGATCCGATGATAATGACCCATTTATCACCGACACTTGATGCCCCTGTCATTCTTAACAGCTCCCTGCCAGGACAGAGGAAGCTTTTACTACTGTCCCTGAAATGTTGCCATTGTCTTCCAATACACAAAGCCAAGGTGTCCTGATGGCCCCCGATGGCCCCTGCGTGGGTCCCCTGATGGCCCCCAGTTGCACCACTGAAAGTTTTCTCGCTATTGTCACCCAGCTGCAATCACAGGGCATGGCCAGAGTATCAAGGCAGGGGGAGGAGGATGTGGGTTGCATGGGTGCTTTGAAAAGATGTGTGAAATAGGAGTATGGGTATTAAGGGTCTTGGCTCAGCTGGGGGTCTATTGTGCACTGGACTGAGCCCCCTACTGGCATCCATGATCTCCTCCATTGACAGAGACGTTCTTGGCTCCTTGTTTTTTTTGTCAGCCTCTTTCTCACCACTCTCTCTCTCTCTCTCTCTCTCTCTCTCTCTCTCTCTCACTCTCTCCTTCTTCTCCCTGCCTTCCACCCGGTGTGTCTTTATCTCCCCTTTTCAGCTCTATTTTGGTCTGAGGCCCCGTTCATACCTGACATTAGCATGCGTCTTGGGTGATCCGATCACAAGTGGACAGCTCTATGTCAGTTTCACACCTGGCATCCGAATGTTGTTGTCACATGCGTTTCTAGTGACCATTGGAATCGGATCTCATACCCACGCTCTGTATGCAAATAAACGCATACGTCATTTGTGTTCGCAAAAACCAAATGTGTTGCTGTTTTTAACTGGTGGGAGGCAGCATTGCACTCCGTGTGCCTTGTCTACTAGAAATGAAAAACACACAGAGGAAATCAAAACCGCACAGACAAGGTCTTTGGTGTGCTCCTGGCAAACAGATTCACACAAACTGTTTGTAACATATGGATTTTTCACAGATTCTCAGGAGTTTTCGACAAAGCCAACACATGTTATTTGGCATCCGCATGAATGAATTCTGCTTATGAAAAGAACATAATTTTATTTTTGGTTCTTCAGTTTGGCCCTGGACACTTTAAGAAGCATACAGCTGAAAGTAAAGCACAAAAGAGGCTTACATGGCTGTATATTAATACTTCTGGTTTTGTACTTGATATTCTTATTATAGATTTTTAACCATAGCTTTTACATCCATTTGCACCGATATAGGCTGCTAAATGATTCTATTTCCAACATCTACTTCATCCATTCTCCCCACTACGTGCTCCGTAGTACAACACAGGTTGTAAGCATGTTTCGGACAGACCCATGAATGTGTGTGCATATACCTATTTGCACAGTGTTATCCGGCTTGTGTGAGGCCAACAGAAGTCGCACAATTGTCAATAGTAGAAGTCTATAAAAACCCGCCATGGACAAAGAGAGAACAAACAGCTGTGGTTTGTTCGGGATTTCCTAACAAACACTCCACGAGGAGGGCTGGGAATAGTAAGAGTCAGTTAGGATTCGACTCTCCCTGTCTTACAACAGATGAAAGGGTGGTTGTTCATTTCACTCTCCAGGTTATGCTACAGAGAAGTACATAATTACTGGTTGCGCACACGGTACGAAGGAGGTATTCGGATCCTTGACTTGAAAAGCAGAAATACGCTGCTGCAGTGTAAACATCCACAACTACCAATAAAATAAAATAAATAATAAACATTATTTTGGTACTATAAATAATACCCAAATAAATAAATAAAAATGTAGAATACAAAAGGCCTTCTACTGAAAATGACAAATCTGCTTTGGATTTTCTTTAAAATAGAATACATTCATTACGTGCTCCTCTATTGCAAATCAACTTAAATGTCTAGCCGTTTTTTTGGGTGATGTGTTGAATTAACCTTGTGGCATTTAAAAAAAAAAACTATGAAATGTAGAAGTCTTAAAAATGTTAAATTGGTCAATTATCTTTGTTAGGTTCCACCGGTGCAAACATACTGTACAAACAATCATAGAACCCAAAGGTCAGGAGTTGACAGTGACTGTAAGGTATTGAACTTGTTCGTCAAGATACCAGACCCACAGCTGACATTATGTGATCATAAACAATGACCCCCTCGGGCCTTAGACCGGGGCAAATGTTGTGGGTGATGGCTTGTGGCCTGCGTAAAGGAAATGAGGAAGGACTGTGGGACCTTGTAAACAAAAAATCTATCATTAAGTGTGACCAGTCAGGAAGCTCGCATGTGTTTAACTGTAGCATCCTTCAAGCTTTTACTCTCCGCACTTGCTCCCTACCTGCTTTCTGCCATTTCCCTTTATCTGCCTAATTACTGTGGATATTAAGCTCACTCCTCTCGTAATATTATGCTCTCAGTCCGACTTCATTTTGTCTTAATGCAATTTTCCTTGTTAAGAGCACTTGCTAATTAGTAGATGTGTGAAAGGTGAATGACAACAGTGTCCCTGGCTCACACTGTCCCTCGGGATAAGTCGACACACAATGGGAGCACAACAGTAGAGCCCTTGTGCAAACAAAGTGTTCTCAAATGAAGGAGGCATTTAAAAATGATCGCTCTTCACAAACAGAATGCGACCCTTCTCTCTTTGTCCCACCCCCCCCCCCTTCTCGACCCCCTCTTTTCACAAACAGAATGCGACCCTTCTCTCTTTGTCCCCCCCCCCCCCCCTTCTCGACCCCCTCTTTTTGTCATTCTCACCATCTTTCTCTTCCTCTCTCCCAACCCTCGTCTGTCCCTGTCCCCGTTAAAGACATTTGGCTTGCGCAAAACCTACGGTGACAAATACCCCTTCCTCTCTACAACAAGAGCTATAGCTGTGCACCTATTTCACCCAGAGCATTTTCAGAGGTCGATCAGTGGAGGAGTGGTAAGGAGAGACAGAGCCGCAGTGGATATATAAGTTGGTAACGGGGGGATGAGTGGCCGCACTGAGGAAAGAGAGGGAAAAAAATTAGGGGGGAACTGGGATCGGTGGATGGAGAGTGGTGTGATTAAAATTCATCCCACGGTGCAAACAAAAGGAGGAATGAAAAAGAAGGGGAATGCAGGAGAGAAGCAAGGGCGAGTGTTGGAGGAGATGGGGGGTTGGGGCTGGGCGGTGTAAGAAAGATTTGGGGTGAAAAGAAGATTGTAAGCCTCAGCAGATCCCTGAACAGCCCCCCCCCCCCCCCGTCCCGGCCCCCCCCCCCCCCCCCCCCAAAATGACTGCCTTTGACTCACAGCACAATTATCTTCTGAGGCCATGAAAAAAGAAGGGAAGGTAAAAAGGGGGGGGGGCAAAGAAAAGAAGAAGATGGATAGATGAAAAGCAGGAGGGAGAGAAAAGAAGAGAGAGCATTCATTATTCAGCCAGGTTTCTCTTCCTAAGTTTTGCCGAGGCCGGCTGAACAGGGGTCAACAATTGACTCAATTACAAGACAAACTCTCCAAGGGCCCTACACCACCACTCACCGCGGACCCCGCAGCTCTCGGGGCAGGCTGTTGATTTATTTATTTTTTTCTCCCCATCTTTTCTTTGCCAGTAAATGTTTGCCCCTCTTCAGGTGCCCCCGGCAGACGCAGGAACTCCAGCCCTCGGCTAGACTTTAACCTTTTCAGCCAACTGAATGATTCCCCTTCTCTGTTCTCCGTGAAGAGTCGGAGGGAGAGAGGGAGAGAGAGGGAGTGAAGAGGCAGATGAAGGGCTAGAAGCCTTCTCTTTGTCAGCCTTTACAGCTGGCAATGAATAAAAACGTCTGGGGACATGCCTCCTGTCTCTTATACACATCTAGATGTGTATAAGAGACAGATTTCACACAGGTGGAATTTTCTTTTTCATTCCGTCCGCCTGGAGTAATATGAATAAATCTTTCATCAAGCACATCCATCTAGAATCGGCCAGGGGTACCAGCCCTATAGTCACTCTATACTGTTACCAGAGATGTGCTTAGATTCTCATGTACTGCAAATGCTGTGGTTAAATGCACAAGACAGTAAGATGTTTGATTTATTAATTAACAAGTTTTAATTGTTTCTTTCTGAGCTCTCTCTTTTTCCATTCCTCAGAATCACTGAGAACAACTAAGAACTTAGGGCCGTGTCGGCCATTGTTGATGACCCTGAATGTATAAGGTCGGCCGGTACAGTGAGCAATGGGATTTCCACAATGACCCCCAAATCCCTTCCCTTGTCAGTCTAAAGGACTGTTCAAGCATAGTGCCGCTCAACACTGCTCGCTCTCTTTCTCCTTTTCTCCTTTTTTTTCTGTGTCCCTTCTTCCATCAATTCTCTTTTTTTTCCCGTTGTTACTCTTTGTCACTTTCATTTTCTCTACCTCTCTGTCTGTCTTTCGCTCTCTTTCAATCCCTTCTCATTCCCCCGCTTTGCCTTTGTAAAGGAGAAAGCGGGGCATGAATACCACACACAGACTTTGAGTCACTCGTGGCACAGCAACCTCACTGCTGCCAGATTTTTTCCCGTCTCAAGCGAATCACTTCTTTTTTTTTCTCTTTACAGGAAATGCTGGTAAAAGTGTGCGCTCCTTGGCCGCTTTTTATCTTTGATTTCACTTACGTCAGATATGTTTAATTATTCCGTTTATGTCGTAACTCTTTGCTTATTGGGAGTTTGGCTACATCTCAGGATATTAGGAATGCTTTCGTCTGAAGTCAGGGTCTGTGTTTTAACATTTCCTGAAAATGATATGTATGTGTCTATTTGGGGGCAATGTAGTAGCTTATTTTTAATGACAGTGATTATCTTAGACAACCCCTTTGAACTGGGGGTCTCCCTGGTTATGACTTTCAGAGCACAACCATTGTAAACACACCTGCTGCCGACCCAGGAACAACGTTATAGCCATGCCAATCAGCTGTTGGCCACCTTGCAAGTTTTAAAAATACACATTTCCCGACCACGGCATCAAAGTCCCAGAGGAGAGCAACTGACTCAAGAGACTGTGACCAAAGCTTTAAGAAAAAGTTGCACTCCATAAGAAGCTTCACTTTTCAAACTGTAGTGGGCATTCTTCTCAGATGTTATCTGGCACATCAAAATGCTCTTTGAAAGCTCTAGATTGTTGGAAAAATCAGTATTAGGCCTGTTGCAGGACAGACAGCCGTGTGTGTGCGCGTGTGCGCATGTCTTTTTGTGATCCATTCACTAGCTGATGACGTAAACTGTGCCATTCTTCTTGCGTTTGTCACATCAGGCCCCCTCGCTCACCAGCCGCCCTCTTCTTGTTTGTGTACGTGTTTGTATATATCTTTGCCTGCGTGCACTTTAATGCAACAACCCGTATCTGTGTATGACATTTTACGTGTAAATATGTGTACACTTTGTACACCATGCCTCTGTGCGATTCTGTTTTCGAGCGACTGTTTACGTGTGTGGCGTTTGTGCGCTTGCATGTGCTCTCTGCGCATCACTGAGCACTGCGTGGAGATACAGAGTGGAATTTAGGGCTGAGACGCATTGAAAGGGAGCCCCTTCCTCATGTGTGAGATAGGATCAGTGTTTACATGCACACACAGCAGGAAGAAAAGTTCTCTTGATTGCAAAACATGGCCTGCATTTAAATGATGAGAACCGCACCCTTGGACAGCGTAAAGCACCTTGATCTGACCTGTCTTTGATGAAGTATTAAAACAAAAACTATACAGAGATATTGATGAACATTGATTGTGCGTAGAGCGTGGCCCCTCAGTCTAGCCTAACACTTTATATTTTAAATGTAAAATAGAGTTTTCTAGTAGCAACTGGGTTTGACATCTTTGATCAGGTAACAGTTCCATTTGAAAAACCTGTTTGATTTAATTCGCCATGTGTGCAGCGCCGTGTAAGAGCCCTAGACCAGACAATGAAACTTTATCCCGCCCCTTCTCGCAGCCGGTTTATGCTCTCCAAACTTTTTTTCTTTTAATAGTGTGTTCAAAAAGACATGTGGTGGTGGAAGTGTTTGCATGAAACACATGGCTACTCAAAAGATTCATAAGAAAAGTTTGAGTGGCAGCCCCAACGCCTGAAGCCTTGTTACTGTGTAATGTGCGGTACCCGCTCTTCAATGACTTACAGTAAGTGAAAGAAGTGCTGCAGAAATACCTCACGTGTGTGTGTGTGGTCTCTCGCGGATACAAATGAGAAGGCCATGTAAAAAATCTCCTGCTTCGGGATCGATTTCACAATCAATGTAAATGAGCTGCAGTTTATATTGTCCAAATTCCTGATGTGTTTTTAATCTCAAAAGTTTGTGTTCATGTTCAGTTGTCAATGCACCATGTTTGTGTGTGTGTGTGTGTATGTGTGTGTTTGTGCGCGTGAGCATGTTTTAAGATCCTCACCCCTTTCAATTCAAAGATTAGCTGGTTTGTTGCCTTTTAGTTATGTTAATGCCACTTAATTACAACCCTGGTGGAGCTCTCTCTCTCTCTCTCTTTCTCTTTCTCTTTCTCTTTCTCTTTCTCTCTCTCTCTCTTTCTCTCTCTTTCCGTCTCTTGTATGAACACACAAACACCGACAATCTCTTTGCTTGACATGGAAGTGTAAAGCAATGTCACGTTGCAGTATCTTTCCGCAATTTTTTGCAGACTCTCTTTAACATCAGCTTGGCAGATATGATGGCCACACATCTCCATGTGTTTATTTCCGTGCACGTTTGTGTGTCTATTTTGTGTGCATTTAGTTTGCAGACACCCCTGGACTGGATGACACGTCCCTTCCTGACAGCGTAGGAGACTGGTGCTCTGTCAGCTCGGCCAACCCTTTCATTTGTTTAGGGAAAGTGTGCGTCTGTGTTTGTTTGTGTGTGCATGTGTGCGTGTGTGTGTGAGAGTGTGTTTGTCTCCCTGCGTCACATGCTAAGTCTTAAACATCAGCTCAGGGATCCCAGCCAATTAAAAGCGAACACAGGTTCGGATGCCTTGCCCCTCCTAACATCTGTGTATTAAATGAAACGCCTGCGATACATTAGTTATGAAGTCAGCAGCTCTGAGGCAGACCACACAGGAGAAGTATGTGTAGTGTGTATGATCCAAATACTTACTCTGTAATTTGCTCACTGTGTAAATTGATGAGGTTTGTTTAACGAAATGGCCAGCAGAAAGAAAAGGGAGTCATTTTCCATCATTACTGTTTAGCATCATCACATTTGTTGTCAGATCGCAGCAGTCATCAGTTCTCAGTCGGGATTTACAGTTCCCTCTGATATTCCTCTGGTGCTCAAAGGAGATGCTGAAGAAGGAGTGTTGCTTTGCATTCTGTAGTTTTTGTAAATGATCTTTGGTAAACACTAAAGGGCAGGCATCTGACTGAAAGATTTTGTTTTCTCTTGAATGGGAGATAAAGAGGATGAGGAGTGGAAACAAATGGGAATGGGTGGGAAAGACAAGCGCGAGAGGGATGATGCGCACACAGACACACAGACACAGACACACACACACAGGTGTGCATGTTTTGTCATACAACTTCGAAGTGATAAAGACACGTCTCCACATGTGTGTTCAGCTGCAGGGAGAAATTGAAGTACGGTTCACGCGCTGAGGAGAGAAAGAGATAAAAAAAACGCACACAAATGGAGCTGGTTTGCTTTGGGAATAAACATTTCAATTATCAGGAATTCAAATGAAGCAAAGTTTGAAAATAAAAATAAAAAAAACAATTCTATAGTTGCAGGTTAGGAAAAATGGCAGCATACCAGACCTCTGTAATAGCTGCAACTGCACACGTAACTCAACCCACTGTCGGTTATAGGGATGGACTTAAAGAGAAACAAATCCCCGGTTCTGCTGCATCACTTCTGATTGGTGTTTCTAAACTGCCCATTGTGAGTCCAAGTGTCATGCTAAACTGCTGGAAAACTCCTTTACAAGCTGATCTTTGAGCTCAACTTTCCGTTTTCATATCTTTTTCTTTATGGCCCATACAGAGCAGCAACAGCTGGACTTCAATTTGTGACCACTCAGTTTTTGCACATGTTCAGCCCCAAATGGCTGCTTCAGACTGTTCATGAGCATTTCACATCACTATTCTCCTTGAGCCCAGGTTGGTGAGACTGGATTATTATATTCCTTCCCAATCCATATATTACGATCACTGGAAAAGGTCTTCTTGTCCTTCTAGTGAAACAAAAGCCCAGTAATTAAAAAAGTTAGTGGTCAACTGATTCAGCATGGCTTTCCCCTTGATAATTCAGTTAAATTGAAATGTTCTCCGCTGGCCGTGTCCTGTTTATCCCCATTTCCCCTCTGTGAGAGGCTCTCAGTGCTGTGGTCACTGCGCTTGTCTGGTGGCCTGCCGGCCGTCTGCTGTGTCGTCGCTCGGTGGGACTGCGCTGCGGTTTCTCCCACACGCAGAAATTCGAACACATGCACTCACAAAAACAGACAGATACACACACTTGTAGTGTTCTCCCTGTGTGTATCTTTCTGCCTTTCCTTTGTGTGTCAGCCACACATATGCATTGGATATCCGCCCCCGCACACACGCACTCCCTCCCTCCCCATCCCCTGGAGCCCCTCTGTCTCTCTTTCCTCTGCCTCTTTTTCATCATGAGTTTTCCACCTCCTCTCTCTCCTCCCCTGCTTCCAGCTGTGTTATACAGCTAAGGAATATAAGTAGCAGCCGGTCGGCTATAAATATCGCCTGCCCACCCAAGACTGTTAGGATTATTATTTTTCTTATAATCACTGTGGTCTTTCTATAAACCAAACAGATTATTATCTGGTTTTTGTTCACTGCTGCGGGTCCTTGTTTCGGTGTGAATCAGCCAGCACCATCGAGGTTCTGCATAGGACGGGTTCTTTCTGCTAGTGTCAGGGAGTTGACTGACTGGAGATTTGCAAAGGCCTTGATTTGTCCTTTTAACTGCTACACCTACAGTGTAGCCTCGGCAGTGATGAGCGGACCAACGCCAGGAAGGAAAATGACGTAAAGCTGCTGAAGGGATGGGAGGAAAAGAGCACCAAGCGGTTGGGTGGTGTTCATGAGCACTGGTGAAGGTGAATAGGAGTGCTTAGCTTGATTTACAAGGACTACGAGCTCGGTTCGTTTTTTTTTCTTCTTGAAAATGGGGGGTTGGGCTTCTAGTTGTTTATAGATGGCGCGGCACTGCACGCTGCCTCAGTCTACAGCTGGGAGCCAGCTGTGTGAATCAACTTCTCCTCATCTGCTTTATCCATCCTTGCTTGTCTCCCTGTTTTCTTCCTCCCTCCCTCCCTCCCAGTTTCCTCCGGCGCTCCTCCTTAGAATTAGTTCAAAGAAATATTTGCGGTTGGGGCGTTTCGTACATGATACACTGACACGCAGAAATAGAAGTAATTGAAGAGGGGGAGACGAGTTAGATGTTACAGGTCGGACAGGGTAGAGAGAGAGAAAGGTGTGTGGGGAGGAGGAGAAGAGGCTGGAGGTAAAGAAAGAGGAGGGAGGGAAGGAGGGAGCGAGGGAGGGGGGGAGAGGGGTACAGGAAACCACAGGTATGTGCAGGATGGCGGGTGGGTGGCCTGGAGAGAGGACAGAAAATGTGGGCTTGTGGAGGAGCGAAGGAACAGCAAGTTATGGGGGGGGGGACTGCAGAGGAAGGACACACACATTCACATCGATTGGTGGCACCACATCTGCCCCCCCCGATAGATAATGTTGGTTTGGAGTTCCTAACCTTAAACATCCAACTGCCCTTGAGGAAGGGAAGCTGCTCAGCGGCTGGCAATACAATACTGCGCTTGTACGGGCAAATGAAAACAAGGAGAGGTGAAGCACTGCTGATCCTAAAACAAACAGCACCGAGTCTCTGACTGATCAAGCCAATAGTTAAGAGGACGGCGGTAAAACAGTAATCAGCACTGGGAAGCTACAGCCTTGTGTTACTGTACAAAGAAATATGAGTCGATGATAATGCCTTTTCCATGAAAGTTGATTTTTTTTGTTGTTGTCATTGTACTCGTTTCTAATGCCTTTGTGATTGTACAGTGTGTGCATAACCCACTTTTCTTTTGCAAGGGCTGCTCTTTCATTGTGTTGAGTTAAAACGCGTTTTTTTTTTTTTACTTTTTTCTACCGTGTCTTATTACGCTGTTCACTCTTCAAGAGTAATGTTGCCATGTGCTCGATTTAGCTTCTATTGTGTGTAGCCGTGTGGAGGTGCCGTGCTCAGGCCCTGTAGTGCCCTCGTGTCTGTCATCAGTCACTCCGGCGGTGTAGCAACAAGGGATCAACGTTTCATTCTGCCATTTGGACAAGGTGAGAACCCCAGCAGTGAGACATCAGCACCACAGCCTCCCCAGCCCACAGTTTACAGTACAGGGATATGTGAGGTGTGAATCAGTGGGTTGAAACCACGCTCAGTGTTGACTGTATTAAAACCGCAGTGCTAGTCTAGTAAACAGTGGAAGGCTTCTGGGATTCTTCTTTCTCAATGTCATGCAGTACTTTTTCGTAATATGAGGGATGGCTGACACTCCTTTTTCGCTAATCTGCGACATTGATTGGCTCTAAGAAGCTGAAGGAAAAATATCATTCCATTTCTAATTTAGTAACTTGGTTTTTTATCAAATTTCATCTAATTTGATCTAATTTCTGTTTTTATCGAATTACCACCGTAACATGGGAAACAAAACATTCGATGATTTAATCAATAACATTTCTAAAATCTTTCTTTCTGAAATTGTAAAATAACTCACTTTGGGGTTGAACTTTCATCGTACAAAATTTCGGAAACTTTCTTTGAACTGGGCCATTGTCTTTTTCATCAACAATTGTGCGTACTACTAATAATTGCCAGTTTGCTTGGAAACCAAAATTGGAACAGTTTTGAGTTCATCATCACGATACAGTATCCCTATCCCATCATCCTGACACGGTAATTCTGTCCCTGTCTTTAGAAAATGTTGGTTTCAGATTTAACAGAGATTACAGCAGTTTCAACCAAACTCAAAATGACTGTTCATAAGTTGATATGACATTAATCTTCCCTGCAGCAGGTCAGTGAATAGGGCTTATTGTACATTACAGTGATGTCTCCAGCCCTGTGGCCTTTCGGTGGTCACACCATTGGCCCCCATCACATTACAGCAGCTGTAAGGAATTCACACAGTGTGGGTAAAAAAAAAGGGGTAAAAACACAGAGGGCGGGTGGGGGAGAAAAAACATGGAAGGAGGAGAGTCTGTGTTGGGTGGGGGGGTTACAAAAGCAAAGCCAGAATTTAAAAACAAAGTTTACCACTGAAGGAAAACAACTGGGTTAGAAAAAGTCAGTGGGTGAGGAGAGAAAAGACAGGGGGAGGAGGAGAAGAAAAAAATGAAAAAAGAAAATGAAGGAGAATCTGGACTGTGGTTGGCTAAGGGCCAGAGCTCCGCCTTCATCCCCCCCACCCCCGTCCTCACTCCGTCTCCAGCCCTAACATAACAGAATCTCCCACAAGCCCAGCCACATCAGGAACGGCTGGCTACATTATAGCTGCCATTATCGTCTCTCAAGTCATAACAGCCAGAGAACACCCACCTCGACTGCAGCAGGAGGAGGAGGGGCGAGGGAGAGGTCGTAAGAAGAGGAATGAGCTGAAAGAGAGAGAGAGAGAGAGAGAGAGAGAGAGAGAGCATTAGGGAGAGGGGTTGGAGGCAGCGGGGGAGAAGATAGTCAGAGATAGTGATACAGAGCCATGGAAAAGGCCCAATGAAAGAATGGAAGTAAGGAACGAGGGAGAAGGCGGAGGAAAAATACTTCAAGATGGATGTTTACGCGACACTATATATATATTTCAAAGACACTTTGAGTTTCATTTTGGCAGTTTGGTGAATGTATATGTATATGTATATGTATATGTATATAGATGCAGTTTTTGTTATAGATTACACAGTAAAAAACAAAAAGGAGAAGCCACACAGAAGCATGCGCAACCGCACACTCACATTCCCACCTGAGAGTATGAGGAGAAATTTGTTAAAGAAGAGAGGGGATGTCACTAAATGCTGCTTTTCACATTGGCTGGCGAGGGAGAGGGGGATGGCCCAGATGAATGTTACACCAAAGAGTAGAAGAGTGTGGAAGCAGAGCATAGCCGGGGCCAGATCAGGCCTTTTGTCTGGCAAGACCGGTGACCTGTGGAAAAGCCTGTCCTTGCCTAGAGGGAGGAGGACAGCAACTTTATGGGAATGTCCCAAATGGCCAAACAATGCGCGACTAAACAACGGGTCCCTTTGTACAAATACAAACTATCACCTGAGATGTGAACTTAGTGGGACAACCATAGCAAGCCACCGGAATAGACATGATGTAGTGTAGTGAGATTTGTACAAATCCAACAAAAACAACCCCTTGCGAGGTTTATGGTGTGGATCTGCAATTTGGTTTCTAAATGTCAATGTAAATGAGACACAGTTGGATTAACCAGCAATAAAACAAACCTGTGAAAAAGATACAACACACTTCTGCTCCTGTAATCGTATTTGGTTTGATTGGAACAGTAGAATATGGTGACAACTGTAAAACAGACTAAGGACTGTTTGGGAAGATAATATTGAAGAAGATTGATTTCGCTATGTATCATTACAGAGCCATTTCACAGACTTAATTACTGCTACAGTTACACCACGTTTTAGAATTTACTATATCTCGTAAATTATAATTATAGAAAAAACCTGGTGCAACAGTTGCAGGAGTAGAGAAGAGTCATACTATCGATAAAATGTCCACTCTGGGGCATTACATAACATAAATCTGCCAACATTAGCCCCATAAGCTTCTGGTAATGGCAGAACAAATAAAGCTGTACCAGCACCACCCCTGAGTCTATTGGACATTTTAATACTTATGTATTAAATGTTTTTTTTTAATAAAACAAATGCGTTCTTTCCATTTTGTTTTTTAGATGACGTAAATCTGTAAATGTTTGACTCACTTGAGAGAAATCTGATCCAGGTCTGCTTTAATATTTGGTATTGGCTTTTGCTGGATTGTAAGTCTTTCCAGTGGTTGGGTTTCTGACAGTGAATGAGCAGTGCTCCATGAAGGATGCAAAACCGAATTTTATTTATTGATGGTAGGCTGTGTACGCCTGGTGAGTAAGTAGGTATGCTGGAATGGAAATGTATTATGTTCAACCACAGAACAAAAAATAAAAATAAATAAATAAATCTCCTAATCCATAGTTTAGACAAAACATAAGCACCCATTATTGTCTCTTATATACATGCTATACATGTTTTTACATTACATATAGATTTGTTAGTTGCAATCCACTATCCAATATTCAATTTAATAAACATACTGTTTATCCTGTTCAGCCTGTTTATGATCACAGCCCTGTGTATGGTGGATCATGTTTGGGACTTGAGTAACTGTGCATGATTAGAGATCTCTCGCTGTTAGGTGTGGCTTTTTTCTATGCCGTGGTGATGTTGTAGGGTTACTGAAGCTGTGTTGGAACAGGGAGGTTTTGGTTGTAGAAAGTGGCTGGACTTCCTGTCCTCATCCTCGGGGCCTTGGTTCCTGCCCGGCTCGCTGTACCGCTGCGGAGCAGGCTTGTTTAGTTAGCCTTGTGATTTATGACCTCAGGGTTTTTAATTTTCTGCTGCCCCATCCCTCTCAAACCCAGCACCACAAATTACACTGGTGACTATAATCCCTTCGAGTTTCTCACAAAATATTGACCTAAAATAGCACAACGCCACAACACCTGTGTCAGCACCATGCGTGTATGAAGTCATCCATCAGGATAAATCCATATATTCATACATGCAATTACACACACAAAAAGTAGAAATGTGTATACACATTTTGCGCATGTATACATGATATCTGTTTGTAGGACTTGTAATGCTTGAAATGTATGTTTTCACCGTTTTTCCCCAACTGAAAGTCATTGGTAATAAATGGGAAAAAGTTCCACAATACAAAACCTATGTGCTGTTCAACATAATTCTTAATAAAAAAAAACAACAACATTTTCCTCCTTAATTATGTCATGTGTTAGTAGTATTATCTGGTATCATGTTTATCTCAAGGAATATTTGCTGTTGCAAATTGATATCATGTTCAATAATATCATTCAGGAAGGCAGGGTTTCTCAGAATTGCAGATTTGAACACTTATGCTGTTCACTCAAATCAAGATTGTAAACTGTGCAGGTTGAAATGGATTACACAGCACAGTTAAGTTTCTGCTACAGTCGCACACACTCAATCGCGGCCTTGCTCCCAGGAGAAACATACATATCCATATACAAAGATATTTAAAAAAAAGTTGCCGCTCACATTATTCCCGCTCTGAAATCCACCACCATTTTCTCATGTCAAACACATTCTCTCCAACACTCACCCAAACATGCTGTGTTGCAAATACACACAAAACACTCACTCAAAACACTTCCAATACACACCTGCACCGTACAAACTACTTTTAGTATTTTCACAGTCACACTCACTCAAACATGCACATTCTCCTGGCCACTCGAACATTATGCTACCCCCTGGCGAGACTGACAGGTGCATCGGTATGTCTGCATGTGAGTGTGTGTTTGTGGGTGCATGTGTGTGTGTGTGAGGTTGTCTGGAGTCCTCCCTCTTGGTATTTATTAGTTCTGGACAGCTGAAGTGCTCACTGAGATCTCTATTTAGCACTTCCTGCTAATTATCATACACACATCAGAAGCCTGCACTGAATATGTGCTATTAACCCTGGACCGCCCACGTCATTTAGGCACCGGCTAACTTTGCATACCAAATCCCTTTGGTCGCTTGTGGGCTTAAATAGGTCCCCACTGCCCTTTTAACACTTGTGCTACTACATAACAGACCTATCAACCTGTTACACCCCAACCGCAGAGCTTTCTTTTGCAGTGGACAGCAGCCACCTCACAATTGTCACATGAAAAACGGTGATGTGATATTTTGATTCCACGTGCATGGCGGTGACGTCGAAGGGGGGGGGAGGCAAAGTCATGTGGCATTTATCAAGAAAATACAGCAACAAAGACACACATTAACACCAACCGCCTTTGCAACAAATAATACAAAACCGTTTCTCCATCTGTGGTAGTTATGGCATCAGAAGCCTCCTTTTTTAATCTTAATTACCTCTGTAAACACATATAGCCCCTCACTCCCGAGAGTAGTTAGTATTTGCATTGATGTGGTAGAATGTAATGACCAGGTGCTTGTGTCGGAGATCTCTCAGCTAGTATTACCTTACACATCCAGTGTTGTTGAAAGATATCGTCTCAATATGAGTTTCATACAAAAGGCCCCTCTGTATTTTGGAGCCAGCATCCCTTAACTATTTAAAGTTTCAGGGCAACAACCATCAATACTCTCCAGGGTGGGCAGGTGTATCAGGTTTTATTGTCTGTCAGCAGTAGTATGAGGTGCAAGAGATTTAAGCAGGATTTTTGCAACAGGAAAATAGAATAATTTAACAGAGGTTATCAAAAGATATCCAACGTACATACATTCCTGAACACCTAACCCCTGTACATTGTTTTTTAATGCCATAATGGGACAAGGCCATCACCTTAAGATGTAATAGCGTCCGGTAAATCCTCAGTCCAGCCTGAGTGGATGAAGAGATGGTTAATGTGAGCAGGCTATAAACCTGTGTTGTTGCCTCGGGTCGGAGTCTAAAATCTGGTGTAGCAGCATGGTGCTGCAGCCTGGGGGTCCAGGAATGTGCACCCAACACGCAGCATATGTTCATGGTACTTGTGGATGTGGTGTTTTATCTATCCAAGTAGAGTTTAGATGCTTATGTTTCTATAAATGTGTTGCAGCAGAAAGACAAGTCTGTGTGGCGTGTTTGCTCCACATTTGACCAGATTCTGAATTCTCCGTTGTTGCTTCAGTCCTTTTTATGAGTGCACTTCCTCAAGTTGTTAATCAGGGCTCTCACAATACACTGCATAAATAGGTAGTTATATTAGCATTACTTGTCATGTATAATTACACTTGTACTGTGTTTTTAATGTTTTCCTGAATTTAAGGGTTGTGTACTTTGAAATAAATATGACTCAGGATTTTCAGGAGTGAGTTTATTTTTTCCCTTGACTTGCTTTGCTTGGTTGGATTTGTTATTAACATCCTACGATATTCCTTTTTCTTTTTTTACCCCAACAATAATTGTTTTTGTCTATTTCGCTTTCTTTGTTTGGCTTTTCACGCCGTTCAGTCTAACCATGTCCTTGTCTCTGTGTCACAGGTCCAGGGTGTAAGGAGGAGGCGCAGGTCTCGGAGCTCCAATGCCAGTGGACATGCAGCCACATCAGGGGCTGTATCACTACGAGACCTCACCCAGCCAGCCCTCCAGAGGGTAAGACAGCACTTACTTGTGTTATGTCCTAACTATTTTACAAACGGAAAAAGTCTATAATTGCTCAGTTGTCTGGGAAATGATTAGGACCAATACCTGCAAAAATTCAATATATTCATGACGTTTCTGTTTACACACACGTTCAAGTTTTTTTTTTGTGTGTAAATTAGTGAGGCCAAAATAGCTGTTCAATCTTGTTTGCTCTTTTGGATTATAAGATCGATAATGTTGGCACCTTTTAACCCTCATTTCAATCATTTTATGAACAAACCATAATAAATCAATGTCATCCCCTCTCAGAAATGATATTCAATTTGGGGGAAAACAGAAACAGTTCCTATGTTAACACAGGGATATTATGAGGCCGCAGAAGCAATTGTTGTGGACTCAGCCCCTCACTCCCCCCTCCCTGCTTTCCTCATGCCACCCAGGTTGCGGGTGGACTCGGCCTCTCTGACAGCTGCTAATTACAGGCTGACCAGGCCCTGTTGCGCTCTGCATGACTGCCTCGCGCCCCACTCAGGTTACCCAGAGTGAGTGAGAAGCAGAGAGAGTCGGAGAGAAAGGTGGCTGTGCAGGACAGAGACAGACAGAAGAGCAGGAGGAGGAGGAAGAGGAGGAGGAGGAGGAGGGAGAAAGGAAGAGGAGATAGAAACAGAACTTTTGGGGGGGTTAAGAGAGAGAGAGAGAGGGAATAGAGAAGTAGGACAGAAGGGATGAATGGGAGAAGATAAAAGGAGAAAGGACAGGGAATAGGAGGGAGGTAAAATCAGAGGGGTGGTGGGGGGACCAGATTAGAGAGGACAGATTAAGCGCCTGTGTGGAATATACGTTGCGGTGACAGAGTTAGAGAAGTGAAAGGAGGAGGTGGACGGATGAAGTCTGTCTCTTTGAAGGGGACTGAGAGACAGAGGAGCAGAGCAGCACGGTTTCAAACTAGCCAGTGAGACTGGGGGGAGGTCAGAGTACACATTGAGATTCATGAGACTGGAAAGTTCCAATGAAGCTTCACTTTGAGTTTGGAAGGGGAAAACCCAGATGAGGAAATTTCCACAGTGTATCCCAAGATAAGAGCTATACGCCATCTACTGGCGACAAGGAGACATCACACATAGAGTGAATGGGAATAGGGATTTTACTCTACCGAGTACAGTTCCTCAGGCAGTGATTATGTTTCCCCCCAGTGGTTTACCACTTCTTAAACTCTTTACCTGCTTCTATAAATGCTTCACTTTCTAGAAGTGATTTGTAGGAGGATTTTATATACACAGAAGCAGAACATTGTAATTGTATTTTGATGTCTTCTGTTAAACTGTTAATTTTGGTATGTGTTGCACATTTATTTCTTCTCTGATATTAGCAAAAACTTCCTCTAACCTCTAAGTATTTCACTGTATTCCATTATTTTTATGTCTCCCATCACACATTTTTGCAATTTTCAAGTTTATCTTTTTGATTATTCATATTAATTGAGCATGTATGTGTTTTTTGTATATTTGCAGCCTAATCTCATCAGACCAGTCTCCCTATAGTGATGTTTCTTCGCTGCGTGGCCCACTTCTTAACGGTGCACCCCAGGACTGTCGAGCGATGTATAATCCCATGACTCCCAGTATGACTCATGGATCGGGGCCAGAGCAGGGGATGGGCCACTGCATGGATCAATATATGAGGCCCCCTCAGGCCCCACCGCCCCACAGTATGATGGGCCACAGGGGCATGCCGCCCCCAGAGAGTGAGTCACAGTCGGAGTATCTTTTACACCTCCTGAATGTCACAGCTGCTACTGATTTTAACTTATAGATGCTCGAAAGACTGAATAGTCATCAGCAGTAGAATAATGGGACCGCTCAATACTCAATCTGCAAGGAATTTGCAGAACAACAAATCATGATTACTCAGCAAACCTATGGTGAAGTAGAGATATGACAAATTACAACTGCACAGGTCAATTTAATGCTGTTGAAGTTATTCTGAACATGAGTACGCTGGCTCAGTAACTAAGCAACCATTTTTTCTGCATCACATTTTGTGAGAAGTTCACGTTGTCTGTCTGTAATGTCGTGCAGGTGGCACCAGCACCCCCTACTGTAACCAGAACAACATGATGTCCTCTCATCATAACTTCTGCCACGTTCAGCCTGGCTCTGATCAGATTGGGTCCGGCGATGGTAAGGAAACATTGTCCGGCTTTTTCCAATTGAAATAAACATTTTTTTTCTCACATCAAACCTAACCCTCCTGTTCCCGGGTCGTCCCGTGACCCCTGTAGGTTCGAGGTTCGCCACCCCTCGTTCCATGCTGAAGCTGAGCAAAAAGAGAGCTCTGTCCATCTCTCCTCTGTCCGACGCCAGTGTCGACCTGCAGACTGTGATCCGGACATCGCCCAACTCCTTAGTTGCCTTTGTCAACTCTCGCTGCAACCCCAATGGAGCCAGCTCCTATGGCCATCTCTCTGTGAGCGCCATGAGGTCAGTAAATATGGCTCTCTTCCATTCTCAACCAACCTGCTCATACACGTTAGACATGGAGCTGATTGGTTGTATCCACATTAACAAATATATTTCATCACTTAGCCACAGGTTGTTGTACATTTGGATTGACATGAATACCTCAATGGTTCCATCATTTGGTTCTTCTCTTTCACAATGCAGTCCATCCCTGGGTTATTCCAGTAATATAAACTGCCAGTCCAGGCAACAAGGGAACATGTATGGCGGAGGAGGGACACCTCTCGGAGGACACACACCAGGTCCCTGCCAAGCCTCCCGCTTACCTCCACACAATCCTCGGCTCCACGCTCCTCCCAAGCATGGGCATGTAAGACATTTCTCTCACTCCCTTCACTAAGCAGCCAGACTAATCAGGCGATCAATGGAAGGTGGGAATAGGAAGCTAAGGATATGATAAGTACATTAAGACCTGTGTTAACTGAATGTGTGTGTGGACATATGTCATGGAGTAAAACTTTGAGGTGACGTTCGTTGTGCAGCTGAAAACGGAGCCGGGGCTGGGTGGTGTGATGGATGGCATGAAGAGCCTGGAGGAGAGGTCGGAGGGCGACGTGGCCAGTCCTTCCTCCACTGGCACTCAGGTACGATAACAGACAAAACACTATAGGTGGAGGTCAAGAATGGCCCCTGTATACACATTTAATACTGCAGGTATTGTTTTGGCACAAAAAACTGCTGCCAACATAGTAAAACTTGATATCAAGTGCGATTCAAGTAAGCAACCAGTCCAGTTGCTTACTTGAATCGCACTTGATATTACCATGACCTGGATGACTGAGAACCTCCACAGACAGTAAAACTTGATATACGTTTGGACAATACTTTTTTTAACATATATTTTTGTTTGTGCAGGATCCCCTTCTTGGTCTGCTGGATGGCAGAGACGATTGCGACAAAGATGATGGGAAGCCGGAGCCAGAGGCAGTCTATGAGACTAACTGTCACTGGGAAAGCTGCAACAAGGAATTTGACACACAAGACCAACTAGTTCATGTAAGACACACTGATCTTTAGACACTGCAGTTTGGGGAAAGAGAAAAAGAAAACTGAGCAGTTTTGAGTTAATCAGGGCTTCCATTTTCCTATTCAATGTAATCCTTCTTTTTGGAACTTCTATATCTACTGTAAATATCTCTATCATTATTAACTATTATTAATTATTATGCAGCACATCAACAATGAGCACATTCACGGAGAGAAGAAGGAGTTTGTGTGTCACTGGCAGGAGTGCTCTCGAGAACAGAGGCCTTTCAAAGCCCAGTACATGCTGGTGGTTCATATGCGCAGACACACAGGAGAGAAGCCACACAAGTGCACTGTGAGTCGGTTTTAGGATTACACATTATATTTCTATGTCCCTAATCTGTCTGTCTTGATCTTGACATGAGTTGTTGGAAGGTGTTAACGTAATTGCAGCTCCTTTCTTTTTTAACACTATTTATATCTATGCTTTAGTTTGAGGGCTGTAACAAGGCCTACTCTCGCCTGGAAAATTTGAAGACCCATCTGCGCT
Organism: Colistium nudipinnis; assembly: GCA_016785305.1. NCBI lineage: Eukaryota > Metazoa > Chordata > Actinopteri > Pleuronectiformes > Rhombosoleidae > Colistium > Colistium nudipinnis. Next base: position 279,809 of record JAFBJU010001912.1, on the reverse strand, counting down.
CTCACACTGGGGAGAAACCATATGTGTGTGAACATGAAGGCTGCAACAAGGCCTTTTCCAATGCTTCGGACCGGGCAAAGCATCAGAACCGGACCCACTCCAATGAGGTATTGTAATGTACATCACTGTGCATGCATAGCTTGACCACTAACATCAGTAATGTCCCTGGCTATGTACATAAACAACAATATGAATGTAGCAAGCCTTAAGTAAACTGCCTATGGCAGATAACTGTTTTATTTATTTATTAATTATTCAATATGAGAGTTGACTGAAAGAGGTTTTGGTTGGACTGACATACATATTGCTCTTTTGCAGAAACCTTATGTTTGTAAGATCCCTGGCTGCACTAAGCGCTACACAGATCCAAGCTCTCTACGTAAACATGTAAAAACGGTACACGGGCCTGAAGCCCACATCACCAAGAAGCATCGTGGAGACACAGGCCCTCGACCCCCTGGATCAGTGATGACCCCTGGTGGCCTGAGCTCCGATCTGGTGATGGAGAAAGAGGAGACACGCAGGGAGGACTGCAAACTGTTGGCTCCTGAGAGTGCTCTGGTGAGTGCTGAATTATTCATTTGGGTTATAGGTAATTGGTATAGATACAACAAAGGAAGAAAAACAAACGAATCTGCAATACAGCGTGTACTTACATTACTTTACTTTTGTCAGAAATCTCAGCCAAGTCCGGGCGGTCAATCATCCTGCAGTAGTGAACGCTCTCCGCTGGGCAGCGCCAACAACAATGACAGTGGGGTGGAGATGAACTTGAACGCAACAGGAAGCTTGGAGGATCTCACAGCACTGGAGGACGGAGTAGTTGGTGGAGCAGGAGGAGGGGAGCCAGGAGGTCGAGGGGCAGCGATGGGAATGTCAGCTCAGGCTTTGAAGAGGCTGGAGAACCTTAAGATTGACAAGCTGAAGCAAATCCGCAGACCCGCCCCTCCTGGCCGCTGTGCCAGCAACAAGCTGCCATCACTTCCTGGTAAGTTCTGAAATTATTTACAATTAATATGAATACTCTCAATGTGGATATGTTCTTCATTATGTTCATTAATGGTTCATTCTTGTTTTATATTGATAATTCACTTTCATCCTTTTTCTACATTATCAGGTACTGGGGAGAATATAGGAATGTGTGCACCCTCTCCGCTCCTTTCCAATCGTCGTGTCATGGAGCTTTCTAACCATGAGTTAGGAGGTGGAGCTTCGATTGGCTGCCCCACTAATGACCGTAGAGGAAGCGGTACCAGCAGCCTGAGCTCTGCCTACACTGTCAGCAGGCGATCGTCCATGGTGTCTCCGTACCTGTCCAGCCGGCGCTCCAGTGAGGTCTCACAGCTGGGAGGAACGGGAGGTGGACAATGTCCAATGCTTGGCCCGGATCAGAGCGGGGGAGACGCTCTCTCACCTGAGACCCACCGCAGAGGAGCTCCGTGTCCCGGAGGAGGAGGCGGATTGCCGGGTCTGCCTACTCTAACGCCTGCCCAGCAATACAGCCTTAAGGCCAAATATGCTGCAGCAACCGGTGGACCACCTCCTACTCCTTTGCCCAACATGGAGCAGCCAGGTACCCCGAGCAGAAGAGGAGCTATTTTGAGCGAGTACCAGGGGCAGCCCCTGCCTCCATTCATTCAGCACGGTGGCCCGCGCAGGCACAGTGCCAACACAGAGTACGGCACCGGTGTTATCTACCCCCACCAGGCTCCGGGCAACAACAACAGACGAGCCAGTGACCCAGTCAGATCGGTAGCAGATCCACAAGCTCTTCCGAAGCGCTTTAACAGCCTCAACAATGTGTCCATGATGAGCCGAAGGAATGCACTGCACCGCGGCTCTGACTCCAGTCTCGCCCGCCACATGTACTCCCCTCGGCCGCCCAGCATTACTGAGAATGTCATGATGGAGGCCATGGGTATGGAGCCCCACCTTGCCCCCGTGGATACCAGGGATCGCTCTATGATGATGCCGCCTGGGGAAAGAAATTTCATGGGATACCAGCAACAGCATCAAACTCTTGGAGGAGGCGGAGGTCCTCTTTCAAACCAGCTCTCTCCGAGCCATGACTCTCTGGTCTGCTCGGACCAGGCTTACATGCAGGGGCACTACCGGAACCAGGCAGGGGACGTCACTTCAAGGGCTGGTGGAAATCCAATGGGCCAAGCGAGGCCTATTAACCCAGAGGGCATATCCAGTACACTTCTGCAGCAGGCTGAGTACAGTATGAGCACTTGTCAGCTCAGTCCCTCAGGCCCCCATTATCCCAGCATAGGCCAGGGTGGTGACACCGGAGGTCCCTGGAGTGAAACGCACGGTCAAGTCCAAACATCTAACCATGCTATCCAGAGCCAGCGAGCAATCCAGTATTCAGACCACAACCTTCAGCCTCAGCAGACACAGACCCACTTCGCCAATCAGTCTGGCCTCTTTAACAGTCCTGATGGAACCCACAAACTCACCATCAAGCCTGAGCAGCAGTTCCTCCCTGGGATGGGAGGCAGGGATGCCTGTCAGAATGCTAAGCTCCAACAGCAGCAGATGCTCCTCCAGCAGACTCAGGGTTACCCACAGCAGACAGGCCAGGTGATGATGAGAAACTCCAGCAATGCCAGTTGCGATTTTCAAGGCCAGAACCAAAACTCTTACCCGAACAGAGGGGGTGTGACTTTGGGTTGTGCTGGGTCTGCTCTCGCAGAAGGGCAGAGGTCGGAAACACCCATGATGCAGGTGAAGGAAATGATGGTCAGGAACTATGTGCAGTCCCAGCAAGCACTCATGTGGGAGCAGCAACAGGAACAGCAGCAGAGTGCCATAAAGCCTCCTTCCCTTTCTGACAACATGGATATGACAGTGATGATGCAGCACAGTCCACAGCACCAAAACCAGAATCATTATTCCAACCAGCCCTATTCTCCCTACCCAAACCAGAACCTGGTCCTGAGTCCTCCAGCCCACCCCCGAGGGCCCGCCTCTGTGACACCCAAAGACCAGCAATTGACTGGTCTCCCGGGCTCATGCTACGGCCAGGAGATGGTGGTCCCCCGGCCTCCACAGGGACGGAAACCTCTCAGCCGCCAGAACAGCCTGTCACAGGTGGGAGGGGGCTACCTGGGCAGCCCACCCCACCTCAGCCCTGTCCAGGCAACTACCAGCCCCAGGCGAGGGGTCAGACTTCCTCCAGTCCAGCATCCGCAGCACCCACAGAATGAAATGTTCTCTCCCTCCAATAACAACATTTACTACTCGGGGCAGATCAACATGGATATGGAGAAACACTTGGACCCCCAGAACGGGCCTTGCATCAACCAGCAGCATAACATGGCGTCAAACCTGAATCCATCTGGTGGGACGAAGTCTGCTCCCATAGCTCCCTATCCTGAGTCTGGTCCCATCTCCAATGCCTTAGAAAATCTGGACCTGGACAATGCGCGCATAGACTTCACGTCCATCATCGATGATGCTGAGTCTTCGTCGTTCAGCCCGGTCAACAATCCCCTCCATGGTCAGCCAGGATCTGCCTCTCAGGCCTCATCCCGCCTCAACACCCCTCAGACTTCTGTCAGCCTGACTGCAGGATCTGGCCTGTCCAACATGGCAGTTGGAGACATGACTTCTATGCTTACCTCACTGGCTGGGGAGAACAAATACCTGAACACATTGTCTTAGAAGACAACTTTTGTGCGGCTCAGCATACATTCGGACTAACAATCAAATTGAGGCCTTGGTAAGGTCTTAATGTAGAAAGACTCACTGAAGTCCTGTTGCTTTTAGGGGTTCTTCTCTTGTACACTGCGTGAAAGGTCAGTCGGGGTGAAACACACAAATATTTTGAATGGAACATTACAAGTATTGTATCATTAGTCTGGACTGTTTCATACATCCCCATAAGCCTTTCTAAACCTAACTCATGAACCCTTCTTTGAGCCAGGAGCCTGAACTGGCAAGGGGGCTGTTGCTACTGGATACCAATGTAACAGGGATAACAATATGATGTAAGTCATGCCGGAAGGAAGTTGAGACTAGGCTACTAATGTGGTCCCATCTCAGGCTCCAGCATGTTAGGCTTCCCCACCCTAAACCTTAAAACCAAAGGTGCCTGATCAATCTCGGTCCTTACAGTGTTCTTCTCACTGCCTTTTTTTATATGCCTGATATGAAACTAATGGTGAACTTTTTTTTTCCAAACAGCCATTCCAGTCACATAGGGCTGTGGCAACAGTGGAGCAGAGAGTGATGCGTGTACATAAGTTTTATATACATTTATATATGTCGCTTATATGACAATGAGGCATTGGATTAACCTTCCTCTGTCTTGTGAACGACCGCTTGAATTCTAAAGGCCAATTTTCAGATGGGAGTTAGTTTTGTAGTCCTTTGAACGGGTGAGGAAGATATGCTTTTTTAGTCATCGAGAAATACATTGTCAGTGCTAGATATTCATCTTAATGGCTAGGGATTTCTCATGAACACCGTATGCCGTACCAGTGGCAGATCAGTATTCTCATACATGCGCAAATTCAGACACGGACACAAATAGTATTCCCACACATGCACAGATGCAGGCAAAGATGCACACATAGCCTACACAGACACTCAGGACTTTGAATCTTTGGTGTTTCAATTGTGTTGTAATTTTCTTTCCAGCAGAGTGGGTTTGCACTCACATGTGTTTACTGTAGGTGTTCCTGAAGCAGCTGTGTATATTTTTCAGTGGGGTTCTAAAGGTACATAAATAGGGGGATAAAGTAAAGCGCAAGTGTAATGTGTGTGCAACAGTCCCCACCACATTACAATATGTCTGATATGTTCAAACTTATGCCTACGCTCAACATTAACCAGACCTACGACTCGTACATGGCTCAGCTGAGGATGACGGCTTTTTAAGTGAAACCCGAGTCAGCTGTTTTGTATTTGATAATAGCTCAGTAATCGTTGTACATGCATTTTACAGTGCTGCTGCACATTGGCTCTACGTCTGCAGAGAGACATGATTTGGAAAACTTTTGCATTACTAATTTAGGCCAGGGGAACAAGAGGGAGGAATTTTATCAGTTGCTACCACCGCAGTGAAATGTGTATTTTATGAGTACTCTTGAGGTACTTTTGTGTGACTGTTGAGCTGTTTCATACGGGAAAAAAGGCTACAGCTCTTGGCAGGAGAACTAATTTTACACTGTGGCTTTGCACTGACTCCAGCACTGTGTGTAATGGTCTCTATCTCTTATTCACATGAACCTCATTTTGTCAGGAGTAAAGAATCATAACAGTATTTTTAAATAGTCATTGAAGAACACGTCTGAGCAGAACTAGACTCAAAAGGGCCACATTAAACTACGTTTTGGAAGCAATTTATGTGACTGTTCAGTAATCAATAGTAGCATCACTTCAAAGCGTTATTAAAGCATTAGCAGGAATGAACATTTATTCTTTTTGGTACATTGTACAAACTACCAAAGACACCTTAAAATGAATGAAAAAGATGCACAAATAGTCTATTTTAACACAACACTAACACTAGCAATAAGCAACACTGACTGATAGTGCTGTTCTTTAGAATGTATGAGATGTTTTGTATAAAATTATCTTTTATATTAATGAACTTTATGGATGTTGTCTTCTGTGTGTGTGTGTGTGTGTGTGTGTGTGTGTGTGTGTGTTTTATAACTGTCATCCTTCATTCTGACTTTTTTGCTGGCAAAAGAATATCACCTTTAGCAACAGAAAGATATAATAGTAGCATTAACTATAATAGACAAAAGCCAAGTGATATATTTTGTGTACAATTTTCTACATTTTTATACAAATGTGCTATATTTTACCAGTTTATGAATAAACATGTTCAGTTTGGGATGGATGCAGAATGTTTGTCAAGCTTTTATTTATTGCTTTGATTTAGTACAGCACCCACACCCACATACTATGAGTATAGAGTGAGTATCTATACCAGGAGTAGACTGATATAATGTTTGACGAGTAAAAGGTGTATGAAACAAGATTTCAGGTAAAAACATGAGTTTAAGTGGCTGCTTTACTGAGTGACATTTGTGTGTGTGTGTGTGTGTGTGTGTGTGTGTGTGTGTGCGTCTGTGGATTAATGCAATGACTCCTTTCTTCCAATAGAGTGCAGTATTGCCTGAGAACAGGCACAGAATCTTTATTTCTGTCTCATTTCCATCAAATGACTGACCACAACATGCAAGCTTGAATGCAGAACTTCCTCGACAGCAGCCTACCTCCTATATTCTCAATTTATGTTTTGCATTATTGTGTTAAAATACAATTCAACTCAAGACTTAATAGTCTATGCAACAAGTAAAACCGGGGATTTGAATCCAAAAATAACGGAGCTTTTATTCCCCCATATTAAATGGAAAACTCCTTGTAATGAATACGATTTAAACCTGTCTGTCACAGGATCTAAACTGATCTGCTAGGCTAGTGAGTACAGTAAACGGATGAGTGTTATAAATGGCTGATGTTGGTGACATCAGTGCCTGGACAGGCCCTCTGTGGTCAGTGGGCACTGGCACAGGGGGCTGCCGAGTGCTGCAAGAAAAAACTACACAAGCCTTGCTTGTAAAAATATTATCAATATCATATGTTGAATGCTTTAAAATACATCGCCTTACACCATTTAAAATGAAGTCATGTCTATTTGTGTCCTCACTTCGCTGAATGTCCTGATGTGGAAGGGATTTATGGGTAATGCAACCAGGAATGAGTGATTTACTCTCAGACTGTAACAAAATTTGACAAAAGACAGAAGGAATGCACATCACTTATTATTTTTATTTATTATAATGCAGAAGTTGTTTTAAAGATTATCTGAAGTTAATATGGGGATTCACCCGTTAATGTTTCTCTTTTAAAATCTCTACAGTTCAGCGCAGAAACACTGAACTCAAAGAATAAAATAACATCTTCTTTCTGTCATAAATGTGTAAAACACCTTGCAGGGTGATATGCTTTGGTTTAATCTGCTGTGTTAGATTAAAGCTGATTTGCAGTAACTTCTAACATGGCACCACTGCCATTACTTTTTACAGTGTTGGCTCATTTTGGTTCAGGGGCCCCAGTGTGCTCAGACTATATTGGCATTTTGGTGTTGTGGCATGGCAAAGTAGACTCACAGCAGCCACTACAGCCTGGCAGCGATGTTAAAAGTTGACTCATTTGCTCCGAGGCTCGGAGAAGTTCTCCTGGTGGACTACTGATTTGAAATCTGGCAGGCCGAGATTTATGATTTGAAAAAATGCCCGAATCTTCACACCACAGTGTCAAATGGAGTGTTTGTAGAGGAAGTATTGGATTGAGGATGAAAAGGAATAATACATGCTAAATATAAAGTTACTTTAACTGGTTTACACTCCAGCAACATGTTGCAGTATGAATAACAGCTCTATAAAGTAGTTAGACCCACATTTTGGCTGAAACAATGATAACGTTTAGCTACATACTGTTCTATATACTTCCTTCTTCTCCGTGCACCTTGGAGGAAGGTGATACTGTGCCACAAACCTTTTTTCGGCTGGAACACATGTATTACTACAAGAGAGAAGACCTGTTAGAGCTTTAGATGCAGGAACTAAAGGTAAATATTAATTTTAAACTACATTCAAATTGTTAACCTCGCAGTGAAGTGTACAAACGAAACACACAAACAAAGAAATCAGGGGTTGGCAATGCTTTGTGAAATCATTTATAGTTAATTGTAATGAATAGGCTTACTGTGCTTGCGTATTGTTTAGACACTAACTTAACTCTTTATTTGACACAATTTCAGAGTGACAGCACTTGGTGACCTTTGCTGATTCTTTCCCTCAAACACTTTGGACCTTTTGGAAAGACTCTCTTCTGGTGTCCTGCCTCAGGCCGGAGCGTTTGTAATGCAAAATAACCATAGTTTCTTTTTCACAGAGTTAGAGTGAGTGTGTGTGCATGCAGATGTGTTTTTAAACTATACTCTTCAACAGGTTTGAGTCAGATGTAAACATAAAAACAAAAGTGACTTGGTTACATACGACGACAGTGCTGTTGACTCTCCACAATGTGATCTTCACTCCACCGTAGAGTTACAAATGGAAATGCCAAAATAAGAACTGAGTTTTTCAAATGCAAAGAAGTGGGCAGCATAATGACTTTTCTCTTTTCTTGTCTTGCCATTCAGTGGGAGGCTTTTCTTTCCCTTTGTCACTTAGGTTGGCATATAATTAACTCCTGCTTAATATGCTGTTTAAGGGCTCTCCTCCCCATGCAAGAAGCTTTGAACCCATAGACCACAGACAGGGACAAAACCCCAGTGGGACTGCTTCCTCCATTGCTTCTCTGCGTGCGTGTGTGTTTGTGTCGTTACTTCAACAAGACAGTAGAAAAAAAGCTACACCGCCACAACATCCCTCTGCTGAGATACTACAAATATGTTCACAAAACCTACAGCTGTAAAACCTATGCACATTCCAACCACAATTTGTCATTTAGCTGATTAAGAAAAATCGGGCATCAAGAATTACAATTAGAGTGAAATCAAATTAAATGAAAGTTAAACTTTTCTGTGATGTCTGAAATAGTGTCACAGATTATACGAACATAACGTTTAAGAAAAACAGCGTTCAGGGCCTTTGAAAAACCTCTGCACCTTCATGACCCTCATCAGGGGCAAAGTTTATTGCCCCCCCTCCTCATCCACCTCCTCTCCTGCCTCTTCTATCCATCCCACCACAAAGGGCCGTGATGACCATTCTGTCCCTCTCATTCTTCGGCCTTCTGCTCCCTCCCCACCTTCAGGATGCTTTCTCTTCCAGAATCCATTAAGAGACAAACCCCCAGCCGTCATGTTGGGTGAGGGAATGAAGGTGGGGGGGTGCATTTTGTTTTTCACCATGAGCTGGTAATGTAGGGAAAACGGTTAAGTCTAACGGGTTGTAAGAAGGTATAAAGTACGTTGGGAGTAGATGGAGCTTCCTCCATTGTTTGCCTGGCAGAAAGGATGATATATTCATAAAAAGTAATGGTTATTAAACAGTAAGATGCCTTCCATAAATAGTATGAAATATTCAATAATAAGTATTCAATAAAATACACTTATTGGCCACAACATTAAAACGTCTAACTGCTTTGGGTGTTGTGGCTGATCAGTGCATTGTAGACTTTGACAGGACATCACCATAAAAAGTTTCAAAGTCACATTCCTGATGGTTCTTAATTCATTATTTCAAAACAGATCATGGATATACATTTATATGCCACTACAACAGTTAACGGTTTTAATAATGTGGCTATTCCGTGTATATTACCTGTCGGGGTTTAATGTCTGTGGTACAGCAGATTGTGATGATATCTTGTTTTATTATTTCCCTACAGGCAGTTCATCTGCATAGTGACTTTTACACAAATCCCGTATTGCAGTGTGTTGCGACGATAATTGGAATGTATATATATATATTTAACTTTCTTACCTTCTTCACAGTGTTAGAACCAACGTTCATTTGTCATTTCGCAGGGCCACATTGTGCGCCACAGAAAGGTGCATGGGGGGCACTAGAAAGCCAAGGTGGGGGTCCTGAACGCTGCGTTAGAGTTGTATGTCGGATGTTTTTTCAGTTGCAAAACAGATTAAGGTCCAGGTTGCAAAACAAAGGACAGTCAATGCACCACTTCCTACAGCCATCCAGGGCTGAATGGGGCGCAGGACGGGGTCCACTCCAGGGTACTTGAGCGCAGGTGCGAGGCGCATAACAGTCGGGCCATAAAATACGGAGCAGGAGGGGGCGCGCACATACCTGTTCCATTAACCTGGAGTTTGCATAATCCGCCGGCCTTTAATCTGCATCTATATTCAAGTTTAATTCGCTCTCTGGGCGAAGACATCGCGCTGCAGATTGACACGTTCGAGGTGACACTATTTTCGGATCAGGGCGAAGCGTCAATACTACACAAGTAATAATGAAACACAAACAGGGTGGCAACGTGCCCTACTGCAGACCGAACCACTCTCATATGACGATAACCTCATATGTCATATAATGAGATTCGGCAGTGAATAAATGACTCAGAAAAGTTCGGATAATTCCGATGCGTTTCGTTGATGAGTTTACAGGGTGAAAGGTTTAAAAAGTGGAGAACAAGAGCATGCTGGGACGCCGATGGGACAGCTACTACAAGGAGGAGGTGCGGTGTCGCGGAAAAGAAAGAAAGAAAAAGAAATGTCGCGTACGCGTGTAAGTGCTGATGCGAAATGTGGGGCTGCTCGCGCTTGCGTGCCTGTGCGCGCGACTGTGCGCGCAGGGTCCCCAACCCACCACCACCCAGTGCTGAGTGGTGAACGAGGAAGGTGAACGCGCGCGACTGCCAGGGCTGACCTCAGGTCCAACCTCTGCCGCTGACATCACTGCAGCCCCTGCTGCCTGGAGTCCCATCACGGTCTGAGTGTCCCGCTGTGACCGAGGGGCGATGCCTCGGCACCATTCATTCTCAGGCAGGCGCTCGGGACAGGCACAGCACCGCCGCACCGCTCCCCGGACTGCTCGCCGCTCCTGCTCCGGCCCCTGCTGAAACACACCGCGTAGATACGCGCGGCGGCGAGGATGACGACAGAGGAGAGCAGGGGAAAACGAAGGAAACAAGCCAACCCCAGGAGGAACCGAGGTAAGAGCGCGTTAAACAACAACAACAAACACAACTTTCAGCCGCTTGCTCACTGGTGCGGGCAGATGTTGGCGCACAGAGGCAAAAGCGCCGCGAGGAGAAGCGCGTAAAAGTTCCTCCAAGAGTCTGCGCTTTAACTGATATTAAAAAAAAAACATCTTGTTGACACCGTACGGCAGCTTGGCAACATCCATATTCCACAAACACAGCCGCGCGCGCGTTTTTTTTTTTTTTTTCTGTATCATATGAGGCGATGCCTGCTGCAGGGCAAAGATAAGGTGCGAGGGAATCTCCTGATATGTCCTCTTGATAAAAGAGCCCTTCTATATATTTTAGAGGCTACACCTGGAATAGGAAAATAGGGAAAAATCAACAGCTCTCTCCAAAATCACCTGTGAATCCCTGACGGGTTGGAAGTGTCTTAAAGCTCTGGACACGATGGATGACACGCTTTCATTAGTTTTTTTTAACACTTCTCGTGTGGACAGGTTTTGTTGCTGTTCACGTTCAGAGTTTAACCTGCCTCCCGATTTAAACTTTCTAGGATCATCTCTCTTTGTTTTCTATTTACCCAGCTGGGCAAATGTTTTTTTTTCCTGCAAATTCTCAGGTTTTTGTGAGTTTCAGTTTGTGATGTCTTGATTTTTTTCCCTTTTTTTTAATCCAGAAAAGTTTGACTACATCAGAATCATCAGAAAGCAATTGCTGTTATCTCATACGTTCGTTGTTTTCATTCACTGACAATTGTCAATAATCATGATTATTTGGATTTTAACTAAACAAGCCAACAATTCGCATTTCCCATGAAAAATAGGAAATTTGGAAGTTTTATATATAGATATATAGATTATATATATAGATTAGATATAATGAAATTATTCCAAGTATCCGTGTTTACAATGTTTTCCTGCCTATACTGGATAATTTGAATCTTTCTGTAATTCTTGCATAACTGTCAGACACCCCATCAAGACGTTGTGCAAAGCCTCAGTTGACCGTAAAGCTTTGGATGATGTCAGTAATCGGTTTCTGCAAATGCACTTCCTACAACAGCGCTGAGGGGAACTTGCTGACAGTATGCTTAATTTAGGGACTGTGTTGAGACTCTGTTCTACATACATCACACACTCTTCTGTTTGCAAGTGTGTGGCTATGAACTCGCAGGGTAAACACACTCGCACACGCATACGCACATAAACATTTTCTCTTCTATTCTTCTGATGAGGACTGAACATTTATGTTTGAATCAAATCTGGCCTCCCAAACCCAAACCCGCAAAACTCTAAAATTATCCATAACATCGGACATTTTTTTTAACCCTAAATTTCACTGACAGTCCGTGTCCAAAGAACTCAAATTTGAAACGAATCCCTTAAACTTTACCATACTCTGTGTGTCATTAATAGTAATGAAGTGTGTGTGATGCCAGCCAGCGTCTTGGCTTTGTGTTTACTACCACGTTGTTTGGTAAAGCAGAGGAGCTTTGGCACACCCCGATTCTTTCCTATTGTTCTATCACTGAGAGTATAGTTTGTCCCCAAAAGATATAGCTGGATTTTTAGCTAATTCTTTTAAGGTTCACAAATGCAATGACAGGTCAGGCCCGCTGCTCGTTTGTCTCTGAAACGGCCCACAAATGCCGCAAACGTTTGCTGGAAGGAGTCTATTAGTTAGTCTAAGTGTTTCCTCATTTTATTTGGAGAGGTGTGATGCTCGGCTGAGTGTCACCGGGGTGAGATCCCCTTGCGGCCCCTCGTGTGTGTGCGCGCGTGGACTCGGGCACACTCTCACCTTTGACCGTCACCTAGCAGTTTGTCGACTTCACAAATCTGCGGCCTCACAGTGCAGTGAAAGTTATCGGCAACAAAAAGGGCAAACAAGCTTACTGACAAGGACCTGTCACGTGGGAGCCTACAGAGCACCACCAGCCCAGTTCCTTTAATTCTCAGCCGTGACCTCAGAGCACACTTGCGCATCAGTTCTGGTCAGTTCCAAGTAACGTTTCAAGAACAGAGGGCATCTGGGAAAGGAATTAAAAGGAAAAAAAAGACACTGATGAGAAATTGAGATTTAGCCGAGAATTTGTGTGCGTCTTAAATGTCACGTCGAGGACTGTTATGTCTGATATAATATTCAACGTCATCTTTTTTGAATGGGTTCAGGCGCCTTTCTTCCTCTTGTATTTATTGATCATTGGTTTGTGAGCTTTTATGAATCTGCATGCATGCCTGTGGAGATGGCACTCTCGTTCACTGCGCGTGCCACGCATGCCACAGTGCATGTGGAAAATGTGTGTGTAGTCTGCTTGCTGCATGTACATCCTCACGCCGGTGTGTGTGTGTGTGTGTGTTAAAGCTGTGTTTAGGATTCGGAATGTGAGTAGGGAGTTAAAGGGTCCTTGATAAAACCAAATGAATCTGGCAGGCCTGACTCACGAGACAGCGATTTGAGGATCTTTTCCAAACCAGAAGAAAGAGGGGAAAAAAAGCTACGCTGACTTTTCTTCTCTCCCCGAGGCGCCTATTGATTATGTCTCTGTCTCCCCCAGTAAAACTGTCAATGTTCGCCAATATCAAGCAACGTGAGGAAATTACTACTCTTCATTCCCTGGCAGATTGAAAACAGTCCTGTGACCAAGGAAGGAAACGTATCCATTTGAAAGAATGACCTCTACGTTGGCTTCGAGTGAGAGATCTTGGTTTCCACGAGTGTGAATTCATTCGCTGAGCAGCACTCCCCCATTCCGGGCCTCTGTACACATTTTGACACCATGCATTTAATTGATGGTTTATTTGCGATAATGGAGAACATTTTTAATTACCAAGTGTTTTTCAGGTGGGGGTTTATAGTTGCACTTTCTGCATGAGTGTGAAACTGAGGAACGCCCAACATGTATGCCACGATTTTTATTTAACACTGAAAGAAAAACCAAAGACAATTACTGAGAATTTATCTCCGATTTAAGACTCACTTTAATGAGGCAGCCATTTCAAGTCTCCTGTCTCTATTTTAATTTCATGCAGTTGGGACAATGTGTGTTTTCATTTATTTAAAGTCTGCTGACTGGGCTATGCATGGGCTTTCCCCTGCTCTCAGACTTAACGGGCATCTCTGGCGCCAAAATGTCATCCACGCAAGTGATCAGACTCATGCAGTCCTGACTCCTGAATCAGATGTTGGGTTGCGTCTCACGAGCTCGCTCACAAACACATTTAGTGCTGTTGTCTTGTGCTGTAGGTTTTGTTAGTCCCTGAAAAGAAAAAAAAACTCCCTCTGTTGTTGAAGTTGATGTGCCCATTTAAGAGAGCTTTCTCTCTCTCTCCCCGTTTCCCTCACTCCCTCTTTCTCGTTTTTCTTCTTTTTTCAAGTGCCAATTTATTTAAACTCCTTTCCCCCTTTTCTTCTTTCTCCTTCATTGATTTCCAAACCCCAGTCTTTGTATGCAGCTGGGGCCCAGCTGTGTGTCTGTGACAGTGTATGTGTGCGCACACACGTATGTGTGTGTGTGTGTGTGTGTGTGTGTGTGTGCGTGTGCGTGCTGGTGTCTGTGTGTTTGTGTGGGTTTTTTTCTGGCACACTGCTGCCACAGTGAGCATAGCACAGTGTACACAAAGGACTTGAGCAGCAAAAAAGAGAGGGAAAAAGTAGAAAGAGAGAGAGAATAGGGGGAAAACATTGGAATGAAAGACTGACGCGCTTGTACTGTAAAAAGCGCAGGGGCCGGGCCCTTTTTGGATCAGGCCTACTTTAAGATGTATCGGTGCTTGGGGATGACGGGTGGGGAGGGCGAGACAGCAATGAAGAGCTCCGGCACCACGGTTTATTACCAGGGCTCTTCAAGGGGCTCAGCTCAGGCGTCAGAAGCAGCGGCTGGGAGGGAGAGGGTAGGAAGAAAAGAGAGGAGGATGACAGAGGTGGGGAAGCGATGGGGGTGACAGGGCCGGAGAGAGCCGAAACAGTTCTTGGGCGTGAGAAGACGGAGATGGAGGGGTTTCTGGGGGGGCACCGGGGGTAGAGACCGACATGACGGTTGACAGAATGTGGGACAATCTTAAGTGCTTCCTCGTTTGCTCCTCCACGTTTCCCATAGCTCCCAGTGTCACAGAGCTCTCCCATCCCAGCTCGGTGCGTTTGATGCCAGATCAACGCAGCAGTAATGGGGAATCCCTTGATTGAGTCCCTCTGGTATGTTTCACATGTTTGTTCAATTATTGCCGATTCTGATGTTTCACATGTCGGCCCAAGCAGTCCCAAGGCTTACTGTACATTCCTGCTATGGGGCTGCCGCACCGCTGATCCCCTCCAGGAGGAACTGTTTGGAAAGTTTTGCGGTGCCATTGCAGGATTAACACTCACAGAGGGGTTTTTCGCCACGTTAGGCCCTGCAAGTGGCTCTTTGGACCTGTGGGATCTCTTCTGTTGAGTTGTTACTGTAAGAGTCGTGCAGATTGCAACACCATTTACATGATGTCATTTAAGCACACATGGTCTGCTCAAAGAAATAACATTTCATCGTAGTCCGATCCCTTTGTGGATGAAAGCCAAATCCGGTGGGCTTATCTGGGACAGTTAAATTGTCTCATTTGATAAGACCTGACAGTTGACTCTATTTCTCAGGATCACACTCCTTTAAACTCTAAGATAACACAAGGAAACCACAGAACCCGTGAGGTGTGTATGGGTGCGTGTGTGTGAGTTTGTATCTAGGTGCCTCAGTCTGTACTTTTCACACATTTAGCACCGACAGTGTTTCTCGCAGTCTTTCACTCACATGAATGTGCATTTCTATTTCCACATCAGGGCACTTTATCTGATAGAAAAGGTTCCCATACTGTACTGTGTGATTATTTTTACATTCCTCGTCATTGCAGAGTCCTCACAACAAGGTCTATTGTTGGATCTTCCTTTTTTACGCAGACAGCCCGGGCATTGCGCGTTTCATGCACTGCACGGGTTCGACGTGAACAAAAGAGGTTAAAACTATCCAGATAGGCAAGCTCTCTGCACACAATTCACAGATATGTGCCGTTTTATCGCACCTCAAATTAAATTTGGAGCCATGCTTCAGCTGTCATGTATTACAAGGCCCAGATGGGTGGCAGGGGGAGAGAGAGAGAGAAATGAGAGAGAGAGAGAAAGAAAGGGGAAGGGGAGAGAGAGATTAGAAAGCAGCCTGGCAGGCAGACACACTCACTCAGCTGGTGAGCGGGCCAGTACTTTGGAACCACACATAACAGGGCAGCATGTTGAAAAAGGGGTGGTGTGATGTGTGGTGTGTATCGGCAACAGACAGTGCGGGGTGGCGTCTGCTTAGGATCGTCTTTGATCGCTCCTCAGGCCAAAAAGCCTCACACCTGCTCGTTGTAGAAAAAGGAGTAGTGCGGTTGGTTTCAGTTTGACACGTTTAAAAAAAAAAAACACTTCTCGTTTCTTGTTCACCTTTCTTTCATTCCGTGAATCTCTCCTTCGGACGAAGTACTTTTTTAAATTTGAAACCACATATTTTTCTCTCTCTTTAAAAAAAAAAAAAATTGTCTCTCCTGCATCTCTAAGAAAAAAAATGCATCGCTAGACTGTGAATACAAAATGAAAGAAAAGCCTGTTCATTTCTTTTTTATATCTAAGTTATGAAATCCCAGCACCCCCCGGAGTATCTTCCCTGCCGGGCTGCTGACAGCATCGACAGCTGGTGTTAATCCAGGGCAACATTGTTAGTTTCCGCTTTAGCTGGGCAAGTCGTTGGGATGGGCCTGTAGCTTTCAGTAGGTAGAAGAACTCGACACACACCTGACACCGGGCCTGAGAGAGTCAGAGCAGCCAAACAGAAACTGTGACTGCAGATCACGATGGTCTGGCGGACAAAGAAAATGAAGCCAAAATATCCTGGATATATTGCTTTTTGAGCAGTTGCTGTTGTGTTAGTTGTTTGGAGTTCAGTCAGTCAGTTAGAGCTGTCAATCGTGACGCCTCCGTCTGTTTTTACAGCATCGCTCAACAAATTAAAACCAAACGGCCCAACTGGAAACGTCAACAGTTGAAAATACTAATCTATCATCTAAATATGACAGCGAAAAAAATATACTTTGACTTTGTAGTTTTCACTTTGTGGCCCATCTGCTGACAAGGAGACGTATGCTGCAGCCGGTTATCAAGGGGCGATCAAGATGCTTTGGCTTCACTTGTGTGGATCTGTCATGTCACCCATCTTTACATACGGTCATTGGATGCACTCCCTGATGACGTATCCGTTTGAGCCATATCACTTTGACAGAGCAGTGGCGAATGGAAGTGTTTAGCTGTGCATTTCATAGACGCTTTGATGACTGACATAGGGAGCTTTTTAGTTCAAGTATTTAAACATAGCAGTTTTACTAATAAAATAAGACTGTATAAGCTGTAATAAAGGAAGTTAAATAACTGCTTCTTCTTATGCAATAAAACAACAACAAACCGTAGGTGGGTCACAATCAGCAGGAGAGAAACGGCTTCTGAATCAGAATCAAAAAGTGATTTATGACCATTAATTCAAAGATTTATTTACAGTGTTAATAAAGGAAAGTACTACGTTCCAATTTTGGTTGAAGCTCAAACCAGAAATGATACAGACGAAACGGCAATAATAACCTTTGAGTACATGAATGGAGCATCGCCATAAGGAATGCAACCACAAATCTCCGTCATCCAGTCTTCATATTACCTCAACCTGCTCTACTATAAATCTGTAGAAAGGCTCAGTCCAGTAACATAGACTCTATCGAGGTCTGAGGGAGGGTGCTCCACCAACTTAGATGTGGAAAAAAAAAGTCAACTTGGACCAGCCCCAAGAAAGGCATGGGAGAGGTCGGCCAGCTAACTCCTCCCGTCTCCTTCTCTCTCCCTGTACCTGTGATCACCTGGTACAACCTTCATCTGACCCGCACACCCCACTCTCCGCCTCACACGCGCTACAGGGAGATAATGCACGTGCACATAACTTACCTGGTAGGGAGTAAACACATTCCACCGTGGGGAAAACATGCTTCGCTGTTTTTTAGGGCCCACCTGTGAAAGAGTCTTTTCTGCATATGTTGTCAGACGATTTTGGTAACCGATGATTAATCACAAAGATTCCTTTCACTTGTTCATTTGTTCAACCACTTGGTCAGACATGTGACGCAAACATGCAAAAGTACCCTGCAATTATTCACCCACCAACAAGGTCACAGGGAAAGTGAGTGAACGGTAATTTTTCGTAAAGCTATGAGAACACAATTCATGCCTATGGATGTAGTTTCCTGTAGGTCGGATCAATACAAAACACACAACCTTAGACCGAGCCGAAAATGTTGACATCCGCTGGCAGCGTGCAGTAGTAGATCATGCAAATGAATCTTTAGCTCAGGTATGATAAAGAACACGATTCACACACCGGAAGGGTTTTGTGCTAGACAGGAAGCAAGGCAAATAATCCGTCTTCACCGTGTAACAATCTGGATAGTCTTATCTCATCTTTTTTTTTTTATATACTCATGTTGCAAAACTGCAGAATCGAGAAGGTGTCAAATTAAAAAGTCAGTCCCTAATGAACGAAATTGAACAGGCATGGAGGACCAAACAAGAAAAAAACACTCTGAAGCTGAAGAATGAAGAATTTCTTTTTCCTTTTCTGGTGTGCTGTCAGCTAGGGAAACGGTGACATGTTTGATTATATGGTGCACATGTCCAGCATTGCGGGAGGGATTGAAAGGGAAATAAGTTATAAGGCAGCAGGGCAACATATTAGAGGGAGGGAACTTCATCCAAATGATAATAGGTAGGTGTGAATGCATCCAGGCCTCACATGGCAATGGGCCTCTGAGTCAGATCAGACATTTTGCTCCCTTTGTTAGACTTGTACATTTTTGTTGGTCACCATCTGTTGCTTTCTTTCCCTCGATCTCTCTCTTGCGCGTGTTTCCTTGTCTCGCTGTTTTGCCATCTCTCCGTTTGTCTTCATCATCCCTCTTCCCCGTATATATGCACTCCCCCACCTCTTATCCCTTTCGTTTTTTTCCATTTTTTATCAACTCCTTCCCATGCTTTCTTCCCCTCTCCTTCCACCTATCCATCCTCCGCTCCCCGAGCCCTAAAATGTTGCCACAGTGTCCCCCCCCCCCCCCCCCCCCCCCACCCCCCCCCCCCCCCCCCCCCCCCCCCCTCCCCGAGTGCCTCCCCTGTCCCACTGACACCACACGCTGCTCCCATCCCCCGAAAACCACTTCAAACAGCCAGCGCCATCAAAGCCCGCAGTCAGTCAGCCAGGCAGTCGGCCAGGCAGCCAGCAAGGCAGCCAGTCCGCCAGCCAGCCTTCTGCTTCGACTTAAAATTACTGTCGTCCCAGTCGCAAGGCTGCTTTCCTCTTCTGATACACATCAAAGATCCTCTTAAACTCCCCAAGTTTGCTTTTTAAACCTTTCTTCTTGTTGAATCTTTTTTTATATACATTATTTCGCTGGTTGAGGTTTTACTCCCCCTCGCTCGCTCTCTCCCTTTCTCTCTCTCTCTCTTCATGCCATCTCTTTTTTCCTCCGACATGGGCCTGGTCAGTAATGACATGCACACACTCTCTTGTGCCGTTCTGCTGTCTTTGCATTTTTCTCGATGACTTTAATTAGCTTCTTTTTCAAAGCGTCGGTTCAGGCTTCACATGCGCACACACTCACATGCTCGTGCAACGAGAGCTGAAACAAAAGAACATGTGTGTGTGTAAATTAATATGCAATGTGAATACTCCATCTTCCTAATCAAAACTCCAAAACCACAAAAATACCAGAGTGTGTGTGTGTGTGTGTGTATATGTGTGCAGACGCGTGTGTGTGCCCGCGCATGCTCCTTTCATCGTGCCTGTATTTCCTAATGTGTTCCGTCTTAAAGGGCAGAAAAAGTGATGAAAGAAGAGAAAGGCGAGTCACTGACTGAGAGCTGGGACAGAGAGGGAACCTAGACAGTGTGTTCGAGCCTGTGGGGAGTGACTTTTCTAGGTTTCAAAGCCATCAAGGTCACGTGTGGTCACTTGAAATGTTTGGCGGTGTTATCGCCTCATTTAAAGGATGTAATGCGTTCATGTGCCAGATGATGGCGCCCCATCTGTTTGGTAAACGAGGCAGGAACCGATGAGCAGATCTCGTCCGCTGGCTGTGTGTACAAGAACAATTTTATGTTTAGTTAAGCTAAGTTTTATCATTTTCTCACGCGGATACAGTTATATTTAATAGTTTCTAATTTTACTGATTACTGAACCTGGCAGAGCTCCTGTTTTATGTCTCCTGTTCTTCGCTTTATGACTTGTTGGTCTTATTTTTTTACTTTCAACTGTTAAAAGTGTAGGAAAATAACAGGGCAGTTTTATTAATATCCCTTGCAATAGCTCTAACAGCTGTAAGGAGTCGAAATAGTGTTTTTTAACTACATGTGTACTGAATACCTTCACACATGTGCTCTGATCTTTTAATATCTTAGTGTGGGTTCCTCAGAACTCTTGTATCTTGCAGTTTAAATCTACGTTTTTTGTTGTTTTTTACATTTTGGGATTTAATGCAGTAATTTGTCTTTTTCAAGAACACCGCATAACACAAAACACCTCTAAGAGATCACATATACAGATGTTTGAGGTAGACAAAGTCATTGGGATACCAGGCATATTTGTTTCCCCCTTAAAAACAAATCTCCTGTAGTACGCAACTGAAAGTTGCAGCTTGAGCTGAACTAACCAAATCCCACATTGTATAGCTGTTAAACTCAAAGAAACAGTTTTATTTAGCATGCACTCCTATTAAAAAAACTTCAGAACCTTTGTGCTCCGTCAGAGAATGTTTTAATATTCAAAAGGAGCCACTATTGTGTGGTTTCTTGCGCCAACGTACAAAATAAAGAGCCACATCAGAAAGCTGGAACGGTCCCTGAGCATTTTCATGTGCAAAGAAAAAAGAGGGAAAACAAATTTGGAGGGGGGAGACAGGGGTATTTATAGAGTGGTGTGAGAGTCTTTGCAATGACAGGAGTCTAATGAAGTAGAGCTAGGGTTTTGATTCACAGTGTGGTGAGTGCGTGGGTCCCTCTGTGACCGTTATTGCATTCCAGCACCGATTCCTCGCTACACGGAAACCGGCGCGGGCCACAGGAGGAGGCAGAGGGCCAAACTCGAAATAACGCGTTCCTCTAACCGAGCTAACCTTTCTCAGGCCTGCCTCCAGCGCAGCAGATGCACATGGGGCACGGCGGCGGCGGTGACGCGGAGCTCAAACACGTCGAGAAGGTTTTATTCGTATGCACGCACAGGCGCTCTCATTCTGAGTAAACATACGCCGGATAAATGGGTTCGACACCGCCGTTGAGTCGTCAGCACAATGAAAAATTACTCTATGTACACAATGTGGCACGATGATGTTAGCAGTGTTGCCTCTTTTTTTGCCTTTGTGTTTTAGGTCAGCGGAAACTATATTCTGCATGAAAGTCTGTAACACTTTTGTAATGGGCAGACGGGAAAGTTACATGGAAACAAAGCATCCGTAAGTCATCCTGAGGCTCGTAAACATGTAAAATTGCCGATAGAACCGACTAGTTATTTTAAAATATTACCTCTATGCAACAGAAAAACTGACGGCGGCGCAGATGCATCAAAATCAAATCCATTCACAATTCGAAAAGAGCAGAAGCCACACATATTTGCTTTGAAGGTAAAGGCCACTTTTTTTAAATACATGTCACAGTGGTGGTCGACAGGACAGGTAAACACAGACACACAAAAAAGTAGACAGCAGCATACAGGAAACCCTCCAGAGGAAGAACACACGACCACAAAGGCTTGTTGCACACCTCTCAACTCACCTCATTTCTGCAAAGAGAAAAACTGATAACTGCATTCTTTTTTTACACACACATCCATCATTTTGTTTTATTTGACCTCATATCCTGTATAGTTAAAGATGAGTATCGACTGTGAATCCAAATTGGTCATTTTATCCAGCGTAAAACGGATAACAGCTGTCAGCGTAGACTGAATGAAAAGCAAAATCTTATATTGCATGAATCTCTCAGATTCTCTCAGATATTTCTGTGTGAAATATGAATCGATACATTTCGAAGTTACCGTGGAGGCAGCTGTGCTAGTTACCATCATTATAGGCCACCAAAATAAATCATGGATTTCTATATATGACTCACCCCAATCTAAAAATACACAGCTGGAGTGGGAATATACAAGACATGCAAAAGTAAATAGTAGTAGTAGTAGTAGTAGTTGCTATTCAGTCATATATTGAAACATACACAGACATGATGGCACAGACAGTGATGTTTTCACAGGCGCGCTCATTTAAGAGTTATTCCATCACAGCATCCCTGTGCTACAGCACACACATTCACAAATCATTTTTAACCTCCACATATTATACAAAACGTATTTATGTGGTTACAATGCGCCAATGTCACAAATGACAAATGTGTAATCACAATTGAGGGTAACCCCCACACTGACTTTTAGTATATATGGAATACCAAAGCACAAATGACTTTCCTCTCAGGTTTGAGGTGAAAGATGAAGACATTAGCCGACAGGTCTTTATCCTGTTAGTTTCATACTAATGTATATTGATGATATATAATCATCCTTTGCACTGTACTTACAGTGTTGTCAAAGGTCTGCTCTAAGTTATTGGACTTGTTTGCTCTGTTGGTCTTTTGAAGTCACTCGAGAAATGGTCTCCACCAAGCAGATGAGTGTGTTTGACTCTTTGGTGCAGTGTTGTGGCATGTAGATAGAGAATAACAGATCAGTAATACCGAAATCAATCGATTTTCAGATGCCGGGGCCCTTTCAGAGCAGCCGAGGCAGCGGCACACAACACCACAGAATGTTACAGTTGATGTCTTGGGGCTGTGCTTTGATTCGCTCAGGCTCCTCCGAAAATCGCACCGAGCGCTCGCATGTGAAGAATGAAACTAACACCAGCACACAGTCCCAGTAACAGCGCAACTCAAATCAACTTTGTGTGTGGTATCGGGGAATAGCTCAGCAGCTTTGAAGCTAATAAAATGCCAAAAGGGATTCTGCTTTTGTGTCACGAGGGCCCTAATTGAACCGAGTCATTAAATACCACACTGAACAAAGGCGAAATAGTTTCAATACGGTGTTTGTTGTCAATTTAAAGTGTGCACAATTGTGCTGCTGTTGTGCACACTTCTGCTTTTGCAGGGCTTTAATCAATATGAGGAAATTAGCTTGGTGTTTGTTCCTTGAGCTGATTGGTCGCTGTGCCTCATGTGCATCATTCAAAGTGCAGATGTTGCCCCTTGGCTTAAATACCCTGACAGGATTGTGTCTTGTATTAGGCGGGGGGGGGGGGGGGGGGGGGGGGCATCTACACACACAGAGGGCTTCAATTGTTCAATCTCTGACTGAAGTTTAGATATTGTTGGAGCTTTGCATGGACACACACACACACACACAGTTATGAGATGTATTTCTTCTACTGGCATAGACTAAAGTTTTCTGCAGTATCGGATCGGTGTAGCTCCTAATTTTCCACCCGCAGCATGAGTTGTGTTTGTTTGTTTTTCTGTATATGTGGGTGCACGAGGGAATTTCCCTCTGTAGTGGGTTTCTCACAGATCAACATCAGAAGGAGGAGGATTTGTGCCGGGGACTGTGCCTCGCTCTTATCGCTCTCTTCTCTCTTTATCTTCCCTCTTGCTCTCGGTGCCGTTGTGCAGTTTGTGTCTCTCTGTTCTGCACTCATCACATCATGCACTGGTGTCCCTGGGCCTTTGTCTCTGTCCTTTTCTCTGACACGCACACCACAGCGCTGTTTATGATACACACTGCTCGAATGCAAAATCACATACTGCACCACACAGCACTTTTTTAAGCATCTCTTCCTCCACACTAATATGACCTTTAGAATCCCCATGACAGTGTCACAGTTTCGGTCTCATTTATTCTCACCAGCAGCCAATTGCGGACTTCTTTTTGGCTCGCTGCCAGCGAGCTGAGAATTAACTTCAATCAATCAAACTCAAACTTAACGTTTGCGACTTTCGTATCAGTGTGTGTTCGTGGTTATTTTCACCATCATTAGACAAGAATGTTTGCACTTCCTCTTCTCTGGCCACAGAAATGCAATAAAAGTGCAGCAAAACATCACGTTACCACCATTCCTGTTGGTTAACATGTAATTTAGAGCATTTAATCCCCAATTTGCTGTCAGCATATAATCTGAAAAACATTTGGATAAATTGAAATTAAAAGCTTCATTCCAGTGTGGGGCAGCCACCAAGAGGAACGTTCGGCACAGGGTTTTCTGTAAGTTCAACCCGCACTCTTTGTTGGATATTATTAGTAGAAAGTCTTACACACGTCTTACAAATGGCAAGGTCATATCAAACATGATTTCCTCTTCGTCTTTGTCAGTGTGTTCTTTATGTATTTGCTGAGTTTTCAGTAACACCGGTGGATAACAGTATGACTCGTATGGGGTCATTGGTGTGCTATTTCTGTTGGAGTGTCGGTCAAACCAGAACAAACCAGCGCAGGCGGTGAGGGGCAAGACTCAGAGGGAAACCATTACCCAGAGAGAGAGAGAGAGAGGGAGTGTCAGAGAGTGAGTGAGCTAGCGAGTTGCCGCTGTGATGAAGGGAATCAGGTGGGAGGCGTCTGTTGTTGGTTGTGGTCCTCCCTTGACTCATTGTGTCAATGTCAGGCGGCAGGTATGAACAGGAGATCAGCCGCAGTCAGAATGACACGCTTGATTCCTGCGATATAGTTAAAGATCAACCGCTGTAGTCGACATGACTGTGCTCTGGAGATGAATATGGACCTGCTGTGTCACTCGCAACTCTCCTAGGTACTGTAAAATGGCAATATACACATCTTCCTGTGCTTGTTTTTTTGTGTAGCACGTGGGCGCCCACGACCCTCATGTGGTAATTTATTGACTTAAAAATTGCAAGTGTTTCTTTTCACGCCCCTTTTGGCATATATATATATACATATATATATATATGTATATATATATACATATATATATATATATCGTAGCATATCGTTATGTCATTGCTTAGATAAACCCCGATAACCAGTTCACTTGTGAATACATTTCAATTTCAAAGCAAACATATTATTTGACATCAACAACAGCTCTGTCAGAAAATAAAGTACGATGATGAATCACCAAGTTTATAATCATGCCTCAGTTTAGTCAGTTGGTTGGATTGACAGTTTTACCGCTTACATTTTGTACTTTATGTAATGCACCAGATGTTACTATAATGCGGCATCTGCAGCACATGCTTATGTCATATTACACTTATGCTTTAAGTAATATGATGTGAAAAATATAAATATTTCTATATAATATTTCTTTTAGTCAGATGAATTATTTTTGATTTATATAAAAGTTTTCAAATGTGGTTTGATATTACATTTCAAATGTGTGATTTGATACAATAGTTTTAAATTTGAGAAAACATTTGGTAAAGATAAAGCTTCTGAAAATATGTATTATCTATTTATATTTTAAGCTTATTTTAAAAGTATGCCTATGATGTGTGAATGATGTCTCTTTTAAAATGTATCAAAAATATAACACAACCTAATTACAGACACTACATATTTTTATGTTGTGCGTTGGTCAAAGTGTATTTCCGAAAGCTAAAGAAATGTCTCAAAGTAATGTGCATAAAAAATGATTATAAATGACATATAATAACCTATATCCCCCATAGTATTATAAAACTGGAATTTGGCATTTCTTTAGCAAACAAGAGTGTTAACATGAACAAGAATCGTGGTAATAAATTCATTGTGTGGTAAATTGGGCCTGCCCTTGTTTGTTGCCATATAAAACCAAAAGAAACAAACAAGGTAATTTCTAGGTAATTACTGCGTGTTTACTATTTAGCCACATAATTACTAAGTCAATACCAGATTGCCTATGTGCATTGTTAAATAAACTGCAGCTCAGTGTCTTGCTGGACAGTAGATACCCTCTGGGGTATAAACAGTGCAGAATTAAACCGGTCGGAAAATATATATTTTCTTATATATACTTGAGTGATTTTTTTCTGTGGATATTAATGTGATTGTGTAAAAATT
The DNA here is from genome assembly GCA_016785305.1 of Colistium nudipinnis. Taxonomy (NCBI): domain Eukaryota; kingdom Metazoa; phylum Chordata; class Actinopteri; order Pleuronectiformes; family Rhombosoleidae; genus Colistium; species Colistium nudipinnis. Next base: position 254,053 of record JAFBJU010001912.1, on the reverse strand, counting down.
CTGTGCTCATGAATTTATTCAGGCATTATCTCTCTCTGTTTAACTCAGCGATGTAAATAATTAAACCCGTACGGCAGGGCATCAGGCCTCAGATTCAAGAATCACCAGCAGCCAGAGTGGAACAACAGTGTGTCTTCACAGTGTGAAATTCTGCATTTCTTACTTGTGTTAGAAGTTGTGTGTCCAAGCTGGAAACATCCTTCTGGCAGTTACACCATCAATTTTTGCTTTACTTCAGTCAGTGTCAGCGATGGAAAGTAACAGACACATTGAAAAAAATTAGGTGCAGGGTGCGACCCGAACACAATGTTGCAGTCAAACCATCAGAATCAGTACCCAGAAGGCCGAGCCATCAACCCTGTCATGCATGATGCAGCACAGTTCGGTTTGCACTCTCTAGATTTGAGTCACGTTCTTCCCACGCACACGACAGTGCATGCACCACAGCAGTGTACTGCGTTTGCCTGTGTTGTGCTTGCGTGCTCTTTGGTGTTCAGATTATTACAACATATGACACATTCCTAAATCTCTAGCACATTGCACTCATGCGTCACTCTTAACCTCATTTATACCTTAAAACGCCATCTTTACTAGCAGGCAATCCCAAACCTCCTGCGCTGTTCAAAGATTTGGCCGCTCCAACAAAAAAAAAAAAGAAAAAAGAAAGAAGGATGCAATCGCTATCCAAATAAATAAATCAACAGGCCTGATAATGAAAGCCATCCCTGTGCGGTGCCGCTTTAATGACAGGACATACAGACTCAGTGTCACTCAATGTCACGCAAGAGAAAATTACAGCCAATTTGATGCTAATCTGGACCAGATTTTTCCCTCTCTGGGCCGACCCGTATGTCCTATCATCCCAGAAATCTCCTGCTGGGCTGATAGAGCGACCTCGGCTACATCATATAACCTCATCACTGCCTGCTCTAGTGGAACCCATTTGATGACCAATTTTACCCCCCACAACAGCAACTCATTCCTTCCAATGTTAGGACAGCAGCACCGTATGAAGCGTGCGCAGGGTGACTGGGGTCGGATGAAACAGAGTTTTGCATGAAGACATTTTTTTTTTTACAGCGGTGTAGTTTATCTGGGGCAAGACGTACAACTTGCTGATACAAACAGATAGACATGGTAGGTAGGATAATGTACTGTATCTAAGAATGAATGTATGTAAATACACGCTTACTTTTTGTGCTTGCGATCTCGGGCCGCCCCCCATCTGCAGCGCCAGGCCCCTTCTGCTCTTTCAGTAGCAGAGTGACTGTTTGTGCGTCATCGCTGAGTGTTTGAGTCCTCTCGATGTACGGGTGGCAAGGTAATCTGGCTAAAATGTCACAGGCCTTTGTGACTGTGAGCTATGGGTCGTATCTGCACGTGCACGTGCTGGCCCTCGACTCAAGTCACTGAGCGTGTTTTGACAGTTCCATGACTGAAACCCTGTTAATGTTTTGTGAAATGTAATAAGCTGCGAAACGAAGAGGAGAATGAATTTATAGCTAATAGGGAGCATGTCGATGTTGCATTGCAACCTTCATCATATACTGATCGGAAACCCTGTTTTCACAACGCACAGGGAAGAATTGGCCCTGCGCACAGTCCACACTCTCCCCTCGACAAGGGCTTTGGCTTTCTCTGATGATATATTTCAAACGCACTGGCAAGGAATCTATTTGTGTTCTTAAATGGTCATTACTTGGTTGTGATTAGATATTGCCAATCAGCGAGGGGAAAACAGAGAGCCCTCAAAGAAAGCTTGGAAATAAGAGCCTACAGCTGAAATCCCAGGCATGTGTTTGTAATTGCCATTTATTGTCTTTGCCATGGGAAAGAGTAGCGCGCCTTTCCAGTTTTGCTGCAGCCTGGGCACCGAGGGTACGCTTTAAAATTACGATATGTTATTTATCTTTTCTTCTCACTGCTCCTCCACCACGCTGTCATGTACAGCACAGGTCACACATCATTCATGCGCGGAAAACATGAAGTTAAAAATAAAAAAAAAACATATTTTTCTACAGTCACAAAATGTTTTCTTTATTTCATGTGCAACTGGCACATGAAATAATTTTAACTCAAAACAAGAAATGAGTAAATGTCAATTTGTGATTTACACTGACGTTAAAAGAATGCCGTCGTTGACACGTTGACAAAAATACGCTTTTACAAGTTGCGTTCTCTTCATTTGGTAATCGATTGAAAGCCTTGGTTCTTTCTCAGTACCGTCAGAGTAAAACTTTACCCTTTAAAATTGGTCAGAAATGTGGATGAATACTTTCCAAGCCTATATTTATATTTGTCTTGCTGTGAAAGCTCAGGTAAAATACCTGAAATATCATTGCTTGGAGTTGAGACCTTCCTTTTAGAATTATGGATCTTCTTTGCACGCATGCTGAGCATGTCTGCTCGCATTGGTGATTATCCGCGCGTGAACCCACACAAAGCCATATGAAATATTTTATTGATAAGAAACACATTGAACGACTTCAGATGAAGACAGCTCGATTTCCCTTACTGACAGAAGAATACTAAAATCCCCAAAAATCCTTATGAATTTACAAAACAATTTTTGAATTTCTGGTTGTGTTTTTCCCCTGTTTGGTTTCAGTCCCTTGCGTAGCTCTTCTCAACTTGTGTATTATTGTATCTGGTTTCCAATGGTCATAATCTACAGTTCAAATAACTAAATACGATCTGAAGTAATGAGAAACATGTCCATTGCATTATGGATCATGTTTGAAAAAGTAATTATACATTTGGACAACACAACACAAATAATTGGCATCTCGTTATAAAATAAATAAAAGACATGTGTTCATGATATTTGATTTGACCCTACAGAGAATACAAAATAGCATTGCAAATATATATGTACCTCTAATGAGCACACTTAAAATTGAAATTCTTTTTACTTTCCTTCTCTCAGTGGAGGCTGAGCAAGTGACCTCACTCGGCTCTGAGGGGGAGGATGAGGTGGGCCTGTGGAGCCTGGAGCCCCAGGACTGTCAGGAGAGCCTGGACAAGACGAGCCTGACGCCCAGCGAGGGGACCGAGGAGCCCGGAAGTCCGGCCCGCTCCACGCGGCCCACGAGCCTCAGCCCCAGCAGCAGGAACTACTGGGCGCAGGTGGAGCCGGAGGCCGAGGCTGCCGAGGACGCCGTCGCTGCATCCACCACAGACAGGGACGAGCACCATGAAACACTGAGGATGTATTGTAAGTTATAAACTCAATAATATTGCCGTCTTGCTAAAGAAAGACGTACAAGACTGCTGTGTGGGACTCTGTAGCGTGTGTCAACAAGTTCCCAGTGCTTTTCTGATGCAAGACACCTCCAGGCGTCTCACGGTGCTTCTCAAAGCCCTCTAGATACACCTTCATATCAGCTCCTTGTGAAAGCAGGCCTTCCCTGAGAGCGGCTCCTTTTTTTTCTCTTCTCTCTCACTCTTCTCTTTGAAAAGGCAGCCTTCCGAAAGCATGACAAAAGAACTCATCCCACACAATGTCACAATATTTCCATGCATCAAAGAGGTGACGTTACGGTACTGAAATCAGCGCTGCGCGACGCGAGGCTTTCCCTTTTATTTAGGGGAGATCAAAGGGCCCGCGCGGCTTGCCTACTAACAATCACTTAGCTCCCTCGCCTCGTGTGATTTGGCCTTGCCCCATGAAGGCAAAACTGAGTTTTTACAACACCCAACCGCACAGGCTCTTCCCCTTCACCACATAAAAAAACAGCTCAAAATATGCCAACATCTGCAAACATTTGAAAAATCTTCCTCAAAGTCACTGTAAGCAGAGTTGACTGACTCGAGATAGGAGACACCCTCCCCACTTCGCATCGAGCACATCTGCGGCTTGCTCCCTCTGCCTGCCCGTCACTGCACAAATGAGAAGGAATTCTGAACAAGTAGTTCCCCTGGATCTATTGTTTTATCTTTCAGTCTTTTTTGAAACAAACAATTTACGCCCATTAGACTCGGTTGCACAGTGTCACTTAGCAATGTATTCACCCTTTGCGCTCGCGAGCCGATGAACAAAGGGTGTACAAATACAAAGACTGAGAGCATACGCTCTATCAAAGACTTTGATTAAGCATACAGGAGGATGAACATGTGAGGCCAGCAGGGGCTCAATCACAGTGGTGCACCAGCCGTCGAGAACCCTAGTCGACATTTAAATGTTTATTTGTAAAACAAAGAGAGAAAAAGAAGATGGCTTTCTATAACTCCTCAATTCTGTCAATGACAGAATATATGAATCTGCATTGCTAAATGTGCACTTTTCCTAGATCGTGTGGTCTGTTTTTTTAACCTTTAGGATTTATAGCCAAGTAACACTTTCACCTCATTAAATTAGTCTTCTCGTGAGATTCTTGTTTTTCTGCAAATGTCTGTATTTGGGCTGAGTGTCTGAGCTATGTATAATTCTTTAAAAAAGGAGACACTGAAGTATTACATGCCGGTTAAACATAAACATACTTCTACTTACATGCCAGTACCTCTAAGTATATTTTCTGTTATCTGTTCCGCAGGTAAGAACTCAGACTCCCAGAATGCCTTTGAGGACTTGACTCACTATGAATTTCTGGCCCAGCTTAAGAAGGCTTCTACCTCCGTCAGTCTCTTGGACCACCTGAACCACAATGGAACGGCTGCTGGGTACCAGCAGGGCAGCAGGCACGATGACCTCCCACCTGCTATCTGGTCCCCAGGGGCCCAGCACTGCTCGCCCGATGGAGCAGGTGTGCTAACGCCATCTTACTAATCAGAAAAGTAACACAAATGGCGGCTCTTGAGCCAGGAGGTGTTTCATTCATTCTAATAAACCACTGTACATGCAAGTATTTGAAAATCATGCATCTACCATTACGATGTTGTCCCAGAGTTTTATTGTATTGCTTGCTCTTTAAAAAAAGATATAATGTAATAGATAGGGTACTATAGTGACCTATATTTTAGTTTAGGTTGTAAATGTGACACAGTTAGACTGTCTGCTGACATGTCCAGGGTGTGCCCTGCACCTCAATTCTATCCACCCTGTAACTGGCTTTAGAAAAAGATGGACAAGGTGTATACAACGATGGCATGAACATATCAACAGTGTATTTATATTGTGACCTATCTCTGGATTTCAGATGCTGCGAGGACCCAGCAGGTTTGTCCGTTCTGCCACAGGGTGTATCAGCGCGGTGCCACTTTGAGGGACCACATTAAATACTGTCAGGAGAGGGAGGGGGGCCCCTTGGTCTGTCCACTCTGTGGATACACTGCCCCCCTTAGGGCGCAGATGGAGCAGCACCTGGCACTTCACAATCAGATGCAGGACAAGGTGAGAGCCAGAGATAATCTTGCATGGAAAAACATCACAGCATAGTTGATAGCATGTTTTTATTTAACGGCGCAGGGTTGCATATTTGAAATAAATAACCACAGAGGAGGAGAAAAATTGAAGAAACTCAGATCCTTGGTAAAAGGGCTTGGTAAAACTAATACTATCCTCCTGTATTCCTAGAGTCCCATCACTCTGGATCAAGGCATGGAGACCAGGAAGTTCAAATGTCTGCAGTGTGGGAAGGCCTTCAAATACAAGCATCACCTCAAAGAGCATCTCCGCATCCACAGCGGTGAGACAAAATAACCTCAAAACTGTTTTTGATGAACTATTGTTCATTCGCTATGGTTTCCATTGTGTCACTAATCTTTACTTTTCCTGTCACATGTATGGTATGAAATTACACCCAATTTCATGTGGGGACACCAAAGCAAGTTCGATTTGTTTTAATGACAAGACTACTACCAAGTAGAATTGTGAAATAACACACAATGATCCCATCCTGGCTGAGGCTATTTCAAGCCATGCTGCACGATTTGACAAATGCCTCTTTTCTGTGCTGTATCCCTCAGGTGAGAAACCATACGAGTGCTCCAACTGCAAGAAGCGATTCTCTCACTCTGGCTCCTACAGCTCCCACTTAAGCAGCAAAAAGTGCCATAGCGGCGGAGGAAGTGGAGGGACAAGTGCGGGAGGAGCAGGCGTGGCGTTTAATGGACATGGCCAAAGCCCCTACCACCCATCCTTTCTCCCATCTCCCTCTGCAGGCAGGGGGAGAAGCAGTAATGATAAGGGCTCACCTTTGTCTTCACACAACCAAGATAACTCCAGGTCTCTGGGCCGAGTGCCAGATGATCCTCATCAGCTTTTGCCTCACGACCCCAACCAGAACCTGGCAGCCTTCCCCAAAGCTTTGGATCTGGCCCGTCTGTGGGACCCCTCAGCAGAGCTGTCTCTCCGGGCCGGTATTCTGAAAGGCACCACTCTGCTGCCTTATCCTTACTCCGGGGCCAAGTTTGAGCAGATGCTCCAGGAGATGCTCCACAGGGAGGTGAAGAAGGACGAGGAGATGGAAAGAGGTGGGGGCGCTGCAGCAGAGAGGGTGCCACACAACGGAGGAGGGCCCGAGAGGAAAAGGCAAGAGTCGGGCGAAGGGGAGAGAGGCGTGCTCGGGGTGACGTGCCGCTGGTGCTCCCAGCTTTTCCCCAACGTGGCGGTGCTCCTGCAGCACGAGCGCTACCTCTGCAAGATGAACCGGGAGGCCATGGAGGTGCCCGAGGGTCTCCGCGGCAAGGAGCACTCCTCGCCACCTCTATTCTTCCCCAGAGCTGCCCTCCAACCGGAGAACAGCAAACCATGCGAGGTGACCAATGGCCTCTCTGGAAACAAGTCGCCGTTGCACAAGCCCAGCTGGCACTCTGTGCCGCAGCAGCTTCTGGTGGCGATGCACTCCCCCCCGCAGGCCCGCCATGATGCCGCCTCACGCGCATATTGGTCCAGCCAGGAAAAGGGAAGGGAAGGGAGTGGGATCACCCACTCCCCAGATCTGTCATCACCCAGGCCCAGGAGAAGAGTTTCCTCCTCAGGATTCAGTTCTCCGGTCTGCCTCGACCTCACCAACTGTCCCCCTGAAATCTCCACGCCTCCGAAGCCGGCCGGCAGCCCCTGGTCTGCACAGAACGAACCTCTGGACCTCTCCCTGCCCAAACAGCTCTCGGACCAGGAGGGGAGGAACAAGGCGGTGAATGGCAGCTCAGCCAGGGATGAGAACAGAGAGTTTGGCACTCAGCAGATGAAGAGACTCATGTCCAACTTGAGTCCAACTTCGCATCTGCCCTTTCACCACCACCCAGTCTACAGCGGGGCCAGAGCTCCTGTGTTCCCGGGGTCCATGTACAATGGATTTCCTATCATCGGCCATACTGGTTTAGGGCTTCCAGGGCACGAGGCCATCGCGCCAATCTCATTCAGCCCCTCGGCGAATAGCTCTGGGTTTCTCTCTCCTTTGGCATACATGATGGAGGCCGATGCTGAGGCCACACTGAAAAAGATACACCAGGATAGACAGGCTTTCATGGTGAGTAAGGCTTTACTGTATGGATACAATAAAAGGCTTTTTAAATACTGGATAACAGCCTCACAATTAATCACATGCACACAGAAGTTATAACCCACGCAAACCTATATAGTTATAATATGTCCGTTTTCTTTACAGGGTGAGGTGTTAAGCCGAGGAGCTCTGGACTACCTGTCTCTAATGGATGAAGGTCTGGAGGGAGAGGGCGGACCAGGGAGGAAGAGACTGAAGAAGACAGACGAGGGGATGTATGCGTGTGACATTTGTGAAAAAACCTTCCAGAAGAGCAGCTCCTTGCTCCGACACAAATATGAGCACACAGGTCTGTCCCTCTCCACAGTTTACGAGAACATTTGATCAATGGGGCACGTCCATTAGTTTATTGATATATATATATGATGACGAATATATACAAATTGCATAAAAATGGGGGAAAAGAAATCGTGGATCATTAGAAATCCTTTTTCTGTATTTATTGCAGGCAAGCGTCCTCATGAGTGCAAGATTTGCAACAAGGCCTTCAAGCACAAGCACCACCTGATCGAGCACAGCCGCCTGCACTCCGGAGAGAAACCCTACCAATGTGACAAATGCGGCAAGCGCTTCTCCCACTCCGGCTCTTACTCCCAGCACATGAACCACCGCTACGCCTACTGCAGCAAAGACCAGGATCCGGACCAAGACCAGGACCAGGACCAGGAAGAGATGCCTTTCACCCCAGGGGGAGGCAACATCCTCGCAGGCCGTCTGGCGGACGATGCCCCTCTGTCCATGGAGGACATTCAAACACCACACTCTTTCCTCAGCGATTCAAGTCTGGACGGTGCTCCAGAGGGACTCAAAGAGGAAGAGGAGGACATAGAGGCAGGAGTGAGCGATGGTCACGTGGAAGAGCCACACGTGGATCTGTCAGGGGAGCAGTTGGAGGGCGGTCCCGTCCAAGAGTCACCTACAAGGGAGTTCGGGGAGCTACCTGAGAGAAACCATAGTGACAGTCGAGACAGCCACATGTGGGACCGTGGCACTGAGGAGCCGAGTGGAGATTTGGACAAATATGAACTGAACCTGGATATAACGGATTTACCCAGAATAAAAACTTAAGGCGACCATAACAAGCCAATGCATATACTGTATATAAACAAAGACTTTTGATACTTTTTTTAATCTATCATATATATATATATATATATATATAATTATAATAGCTACCCCCTTTTTTTCCCAATTTTACAACATGAAAATGCAAAAAAACTGCCAAAGCATTGCTGGCCTTGATGCGGATCAAGCCATACGAACAAAATACATGTGACAAGACAAATTATGGTATTTTGGTACCAAGAAGACTTGGTGTTTTGGTTATGTTTTTTTTTTTATTATAATATTTCTTGTTTTTTATTGTCATTCTTACCTTTTTGATTGCCAGGAAAGCTAGAGTGTTTTAAAGGACTTTGATGTCGTGTCACATATCAAGATAACTCTCCCGTTTTATATGCTTGCTGCTGCTGACTGTTGCACAACCCTTTAACTAGAAGCTTTAGCTTTTTTTTTTTTTTCTTTGTTTGAAACATTTATATTGTCCACGTGAAGATGCATATATGTAGTGGTTCAAGGAAACGTGCTCTGGAGGAATAGCTGGTGTGAGTGATCGCAGGATGGAAGCACATCTACTACTATTATGTTAACATGCCTTCAAGGCAGCCCTATCAACTTAATCACCTGATGCCTCATTAGTATATTTATTCTTATGGACTACTCTAAGAATTAGAAACACATTTCAATCAAAACACAAAAATGCATCTTTCACGTTGTCTTAAAGCCAGTGAGTGCTTGAATATACAGTATATAATAGACATTATCATAGCCAGGACTTTTGCCATTAATGCTGTGAAATCATTAGGTTAAACCAACTCATCTCTTCAGGGTAAATATGGTGCTCAGTGGCTTTAATTATTCAGCAATCCAGTTAGCGTTTAGAGCAAACAATAAAAACAGGAACAACTGGAAGGCGGATGTTTATTTATTTTTGAACAAAAAAAGTGAACAGTGGCTATTTAATTCTATGCCTTATGATTCATACCTGTGTGGGTGGTTAAAGGGGGCAAAATATAGGGTCAGTCCTTGGGGGTTTCAAATGCTAAAGTGTGTGGTATTTCTTGTAATCATTTACATGTGTTACAGCCTATTTTCACCTCTGGAACAACACAGTCTCAGGCAGTCAGGCTTTCTGTTGAGATGTGGCAAGAGGGTCAAGACTCAGGACCCAAACATCAGCTTTTAACCTCCTACTTCCTCTTTCTGACTGCAGTGTAGTCACCGTGAAAAGTGCCTCAGATGTACTGACACACTGTGAGTAATCCGACAAAGCCTTGGTACGACAAGATAAGATGGTGGCGCATGAGGTGTGACTAAGCTTGTAGCATTCTGTGCGCCAAAGTCACTTTGTTTGTGTGTGTAGGTGTGTGTGTGTGTGTGTGTGTGTGTGTGTGTGGGTGGGTGGGTGAGTGCGTTTATCACCAAAGATATGCATATGTGTCACGCCAACTGCCATCTTACTCTTGCATAGTTCCTTACCTGTTCTTTCTCTGTCAAAATTAGACAAACATATATATAATGTTTACTTCCACTCAGTGTCTGCGAACACTTTATGCTAAGCAGTATTTTTTTTTTTACATTTTTTAATGGCAGATGTACAATGTTTGTATCACATTTTTACATATGTTTTTGCATGTTTGTGGATATTTGTAATAAAAAATGTATATATTTTACACCAGAATCCTGCATTTCACTGACTTTTGATTTCATGTCCCTCTGATTGTTTCATGTCTCGGGTATACACTCAACAAAGATTTTCCATCTTTTGTGATACGATGTCATGATTTTTTTTTTTTTTTTGATTTTCAGTGTAAGCACATATGTCTGCCAGCATGTGACCCCTCTGAAGCTCAGCTGTGGCCTTGGCCACTCAGGTTCCCATCACTGTAAACAGTTCCGATCATCACTCATTATCTATTTGCATGATGATTCATCAGCGGTGGCTGGGGCATTCAGCAGCTCTGATGATGTCTCATACACTGAGGCTTGGGCAAACGGTAATGATAACAAAATACATGCCGTAACCAAGTTACAATAGCTTTAGTCAAGTGTGGCACCAGCCGATGTTTCCATAAGATGACATTATAATGGAAAACTTCCTTGACTCAGTCAGAAACCAACATCATTTCAACTTACAGCTGGCAAAATGTCAGAGTTTGAGTATCTATTTTCAGTAACAACAGTGACAAGGAGTAAACAGGCCTTAGAATGAAAACGGACTCAGATGTGCGGTACTTTAATTCTTTGTGGAGTACTAATTCTTCAGTCAGCACAACATCTATTAATATTATTGCACTAACTATTTGTGACGCAAGAGCAAACCTCAGCAGATTAACCTGAGCAGATATGAGAGTAAAGATATGAGGCCCAGAAAAGCTGCTGGGAGTTAAATGCATCGTAGAAGCAAGTTCGATCCCGACAGCAGAATGCTATTACCTCTCCTTGGGCCCAGTAGATTTAGCATTTATGTATTCACATGATATCCACTGCAGAATCTAGAAATATATATATACGTTTACTTATATACATATCTAAAATATCACTTTAAAATAAATACTTTGTGATTATAGGTTGATTTACTGACCTACAGTGTCCCCCCGGGGGCATGGAAAGTCAAGCCTCAAGGTAGCTGCCAAGGTTTGTGTACGTGAGCCTAGTGTGTCACATGTGTCATTGACACCAAACATTCAATCGATAATTAAGCTTCCAAGAAAACAATGATTAATAATGCATGCCCAGACACCCCAAACCAGATTGAGACATTTAAAGAAAGGGCCACTCTTTGTGTTTTACATTGAATGATCTTGAAATGTCAATGGTCAATCACGAGTGAGACTGAATCAACAGTGATCAACATATTATCTGTAAGCGTGCACAGGTTAGACTTTTTGCTGATTTGGTATACTGAAATAACAATAGAATATCGAACAAAAAACAGTAATTTTTTTTTATATAATATCATTTCCAAATGTAAATTATAACAAGATTGTTACTTGCATTTTGAAGTGTGAAACTCCAAAAGATAAATCAACTCACATTTACTATAATAACTAACAAAAAATATTACATGCGTCATCAAATATTGTGTAAATTATGGTGTTAATTTTAACTTGTCATTTCAGTTTAGCTTCAGCTTGTGCAGAGACGTTCATCAAACATTTTTTTCATAAACTCCTTCTTCTAGTTGCCGCTGAAAAACTTTGATTCAGAGCAACATCAAACATCATTTTCCATACAAAAATGTGTAATTTGTTTGTAGTTATGCACAACATTTACCATATATTTTTGCGATATATTGTATTGTTTTGATTTCTTTCTGCAAGAATAAAATATTTAGATTTACGGTGCTAAAGCACATCATGATAAGTTACATTTTTATAAGTGGTTAGAAACACAGATTTATTTTCTTATTATTATTAAACTATTTTTTAACAAATCATGAATAATACTTAAAGGTGGATTAAAAAATACCACAGATTCAAAATGGTTTTAATCCAATATTGGCCTAATAATTTCATCACTCCGTCTATCAGTATGTATCATTTTAAATGTAATAAAAAATATTAGTAAAACTAATAGTTAAAACTCAAAGAAAGACCAAAAGGAAAGGGAACATAAAAGCAGCACAATAGATGAGAGCCGAACACAATGTGGATAAAAAGGCAGGTGTGTTTGAGTGTGTGTATTATGCACTGATTCTAAAGTGATTAGCATCACTGCAAAAATGGGAAATAAATACATCACAGAGCTGGAGTCAGCTGGAGTCAGGAGTCACTTGCAGTGAGTTTTTAATAAATATCCATTCAGTTTCAATGGATATTATGGAAAGAAAAAAAACGATTATTAAAGAAGAAAAATGATTTTTAAAGATATTTAGTTACTCAATATTTTCCCTCTCATGTTTTTAAATATTATAATTATTAGAAATATGTAATCTGATATAAGGAGGGGTGGGGCACGCAATAAAAAACAGAATAACACGAACTGCTGTTTTGAATGGGAGATAAATATAAAAAAGTTTGGTTGTGTATTTGAGATAAAAAAAAAAAATGTGCATCAGCAAACTTTCAAATGTGCTCAATAATTATGAGTTCATTTGAGCCCTTCCTTGCACACTCACACGGCTTGAAATAGAAATGAATAAATACATCTAATAAAACTTTGCGAAATCTATGAGACCCCCCCACCCCTGTGCCTCTTTTCTGCTCTTTTGTGTCTTTTGCCAAACCCACAGTCAATATAAAATTACCAAAGCCACAGAGTGAGAAGGTTTTGGGGAAAATCCACATTTTTTAAACATATGCATTTCCAGTTCCTCTTTTGTTCTGTTATTAAAAGCAGCATTTGCACCAATCACAGCGGATGCCTCAGACCGCCAAGTCCCTAAGACGCCCACATACCTCCACACTCTTATATTATCTCTCATGCAACCCATCGCTTGGTACAAACAACCTGACAGACACATGCAGACCAAATATAACAAAACAGATCAAATCACGTTGTTCAGATTATTTTTATATATTTTTTTATTGTAGGGGGAGTTAAGAAACAGGTCCAAGTATTGAAACAGCCCATCGCTCATTGAACATCAAATGTATGAGTTTGAATTTGGCTAATATATTATAATGATGTTACATACTGTATCCAAAGTTGACAACAAGTTGACAAACACACTATATCACATATTTACAACGTCATACTTCCTTAGACTAATCTGAGAATTTTGCACTAATAGAAATACACCATGGGTCTCCAATTGTACAATAAAGGAACATCTGCAGGTCCAAACAAAACAGAGTACTATCTGGCACATACATCCCACCACTGACATGATGATTTTATCTTGGAAGAGTTTTCTCAAATGAACCTGAAAACTTCAGTGGAGATGCAGGGACACCATGCCAATCTTGCCCTATGCTGCTTTGTAAAATGTACAGTGTATACCTACACCAACACTGCAGGTGGGAACGGTCTAACCCTTCCTGCTGCTGTTTTCACAGTGAGATGGTTCTGCAAAGTTTTGTTTCAGTGCCGTTGTTTTTTTTGTTTATTTCACATTCTTTGATAAATACCGGATTAATACAAAGCTATATGAACAAGCTGAAGGAAATGTATCACTTTTATGGCTTTTTATTAATCACATCAACCCCGAAACATGAAGGAAGAGTGACAAGGAGGGGTCTGTTCACGCAGTAAAGAACACCAGGGCTGGGTTCCACATTTGCAGTCAAAGGCGCAAGTATTGCAGCTAAAGTTGGCTTGTTTAACTATTATTGTTTTCACATGGCTTTATATGGACGCCAGATGTCATGATTAGCAGCTTTCTGTCCTGGTTCTTTTTACCCCATAATTATCGTTTGATGTGAAATCCATTTTACACCATATGAGTCAACAGGCAAAGAGGACAAACGCTGCACTACTTGTGCTTTTGTCTGATCTGGAGGAGCCTTTTGAACCCCCCAGCCCCGACCCCCCCTACCCCACCAACTATGTCCGAAAAGATCAAGAGGGGCCTCTCGTTCCAAAGATGTGGTTGAATTCAGTGAGGATGAGCTCGACTGCCTGGTTCTGGTAAACCATATTCACTGCCATGTTGCCGTTGTCCCTCTCCGGGCGCATCAGGGTCGGCCCGAATACAATGCCAAGGTTCTGTGTGGTCATTCTGTTGGTATTCGAAAGTTCCAGCACTCTGCAGGAAAGGAGAGTAAAGCGCCATTTTACAAAAAAAAACAAACACTTTTAATTA
>JAFBJU010001912.1:215958-239586 GCA_016785305.1 Colistium nudipinnis | reverse complement strand
AACCTGCTGGATGGATTGCCTTATGTTTTGTGCAAAATAAACTGTTTTCAGGTGATAAATCCTAATAACTCTGGTCATCCCTTGACACTTCTTCAAGAGCCACCAGGAGGTTAACATTAGTGGTTTTGAAGGAAAACCTCAACAGCAATTAAATGGATTGGGATAAAATTGAGTTTGAACATTCGTGTCCCTACTTAGAATGAACTGTAAAAAAGTTTGAGTTAGTTTCTAAAAGGCATCAAGACACTCACACACTGTGCCTTCCGCGGACAGAGTCTGGTGTGGCGTCTGGCCTCTAAAAGCACATTTGACTATCGTACCCATCAATCCCCGCTGCCCGGGGAATTTCAGTTGATTTCAATTGAATTCACATTACAGGGGGTTCACACTTGATGGCTGAAAGAGTTTGTTGTATTCCTTTTACGGTTTACGTCCTTCCACCAAAACTAGATTCTTAGCAGGGGGGGTAAGCAAATCAGATTCTGCGATGCATTGGCAAGTTTCGATCTTTCAAACATAGCCAATCGGTGACTGACGATGTGCCAATTGGGAGCTTTAGTTGTCGAGTGGCAAACCTTGCCTGCGGCTCTCAAATTCCCATCTACTTGAATTCAATATCACAAGTTTAAGATCCCCGTTGGCCGCTGCAAATTCTCTTGGGAGTACTGTCTGGCATTGCCATTCTTGCACACAAGGCGATCTGAGTCCAGCCTGTTGTCGTTTGTGGTCCCCCAGTGCTGGAGCTATATAAGCAGGAGCCACGCTCTCCACCCTCTGGAGTCTCATTTTTCAGTAATCTCTCGATTCTTGAACGTAAACCTTGGAGATTTTTTCAGCAAGCACCCTCATTGGGTCAACATTTGAATGTGTCCAACGCATGAGATTATGGCGGCACAGCTACAAAACCAACGACAGTTCTGTTGCCCCAGGTGTACTCTAGTGCCCCTTGATAAATGGTGAACATGGAAAAAAATATATACAGTATATCGGCATCGATTTCAGAGCAACATAGTGCCTTCGTACAACCCCACGAAGCTGCTAGTACAACAGTCCTGTTTAAGTTCCTTTTTGGGTTTGCAGGCATGTAGATGTTAACTGGCCATACAGTTCCATTCTTGTGGTCAGCAAGTGACATATTTATCATTTTCTACAAACTCGGGGCAGCATCTAAAAGACATAGTATTTGTAAAACTGCCATCAGCATTTGGATTATGCATGTTCAGTATGGGAATTTTACAATGTAAATACATGCACTTCGATGTCCACCCCCTGTATCAACCTATGTTGGTGTCTTTGAGAATGTGTGTGTGTGTGTGATCTGAGGGGACTCAGGAATGGGTTAAAGCCACAGCATGAGGCATTCTTCTAAAAATGCCATTCCCACCAAGCCACAGGAGCAGCCAGCAATTGCTCAAAACTTCCACATTAAAAAGAGAGGAGGGAAAAAGGGAGAGAGGAGAGGGAAGAAGAAGAAGAAGAAGGAGCGAGCGAGGGAGAGGGCGAAGAGAGAGAAAAGAGAGAGGTTCCAGTGGTGGCGGCGGTGGTGTCGGTATGCCTTCCAGCAGACGAACCACAAGGCTCCCATGGGACCATCAAGGCAAGGAGGGGAGCGTGGGGGGGGGGGGGGGGGGGGGGGGGGGGGGGGGGGGGGGGGGGGGGGGGCGGCGCAGAGAGAAGGAGGGGGAGGATGGAGAGAAAGGGGTAGAAAAAGGGAGGAAGAAGAGGGGAAGGGGAGAATAAAAAGAGAGGAAAGGGGATAAAGAGGACATGAAGAAACAATGGTGGCATGACAGCAGGAGAGGAGTGACAGAGGTGATAGAGCGGAGAGAAAATAAATGACAAACAGAACGCGGGGGAGAAGAACGACAGCAGCAAATCAGAGAAAGACACAGAGTTGACAAATTCATGGGGCCCACCACACCCTGGCACAAACATCGGCCTCAGAACACGAACACTCACCCCTGGAGTGGAAGGAAAAACCATAAGCGGTAAAAAACACACATTTTATGTACTGTAAAAGGAACTGGCGCGCGGAACATTGTACACCATTCATCTTCCTCCAAGTCTTTTCATCTTCACACGGACCCAAACTTAACAACAGTCGGATCCGGGTACAGTGCTGGCATGCTTTCAGAGCCATGGAATAATCCCTGATCGAAAATGACTGGGAGCAACAAGGGGGACTACCCCCATCTTGTGGTCAAATTAATAAACAACAAAAAATACTTTTTCATTCTTCCTTTGCATCTGGTTTGTTCTTTTGTGCTGCAGTGTGCCAGGGGAGAAATGCAGAATTACGAAACGGCCCTGAGAACATAAGATTGAAATGAAAGGGATCGATATTTACGGCGTATGGATTGGAGCCGAACCCTCCCCTCACCGTTTGAGATGGCGGCACATGAACAGCAGTGTGTCATGATTTGGAGGAGGCATGTTAAGCACCAGACACTTCAAACGGTCCACTTTGTCCATGTAGTCTGACATCTCTGCAGAGAACAGAGAACACGAGACATGTCAGATCTTAATAAATGTTATCGGTTGCACAATGTTACATGACATTATCCGCATCTGAGGCCGATTTACATCCATGAACTGATATCATGCGGAGTTTTTTAGCTTCCACTATCTAATCTAATACAGCAGCCCACAACCATCACACTGCCGGCACAGTGGTTTGAAGAAAAGAAAAGTGCAGATTGTGCTCTGGGTTCACGCAGTGTCCCATGGGCTGATAAGTGGTGTTCATGCCAACAATACATTTATATCTTTTACGTTACAGCTGAAATGCTCAATTATCTACTCTTTTGGGGGGAATAAAATAAATTAGCGATGAATCGGTGTATCTCGGTCGGTTGATGCAAATTGAAACACAAAGATAAAGGGGAAAGTTTCAAGATATTCTGCAATTCTTGATCAAAACAGTGACTTGCTCCTGATTAAAAGGGTTATGTGTTTCAAGCCTGAAATTGGATTACAGCATCAACCATTTATTTATGACGGTAGTCCCCAAAAGAGCGCTGAAATAGAAACATGCTCGGAAAAGAATTTGCCCTACAGTGAAATTTTTAGAATGACTGAATCTGACTATAAGCAACTCTATATGGGTGCACATATTTAAGATTTACGTCTGAAAAGGCTTTGGGCTGAGTACCACAGGCAGGGAAAATATGTTATAGAGCGCTGTTGGGGGAAAAAAAAAAAAACTAAAGCATTGTTGGCTTTGTTCTTTTCATAGGATTTGTTGACAGTAAAACATAAATAGAATTATGCAAGCCTCAATTCAGGGTGTCCACATTTATTTGAATTTGAGTACGGGATGTATGAAAAAGAGTTCTGCACTTTAACTTCTTGGAATTTATACAAATTTTATCTATGGATGCATTTTTTGCGTTTTTGCTTTACAGTCTACGTATCTTTCCCGTTAGGTATGTGTACATATACAGTATGTATGTATACAATTATTGTACCATCACCACATTAAGTCCAGTTCTGGGGTCTATCATTTTCCTCTCTCTCCTTCAAATAAAAGGCACAACATATATATTTAGAATGTGTCGCAGTGCATATGAGAGACTGAAGACTGATAGGGAGCGAAACTGGTCACTCACTGATCGTCTCCATGATGTCTGTGAAGAAGCCGTAGGGCACCAGAGGCTCTGGGAGCTCGCGAAAGAAAAGTTTCAATGCTCCAGTGATGACATGGATGTCCTCCCACTCGCTCTCGTCCAAATTCAGCTTCTCCTCTACGAGGCAGGGAGGGGAGATGAGGGGAAGAGCGAGAAATTAGGACAGACAGAGTCAGTGGAAGTGTTTGAAAAGTGAGCCAATGTGAAAAAGAAAGAAAGAGTCATATACAGTATATATAGATATGTGTGTATAGAGAAAAAAGTGGAGTTACAGTCACAGCATTACTTAGTGAAGAATACAAACAGAACATAGTGCAACTTCACGTCCGCAACGAGGCGGAACATGAGGGCTCGTAGCTGCAGGAGGGAGATAGAGATGCTCTGCGCAAGTGAGAGAAGACGGACGCACAACACACTCTCAATCCCAAACACACACACTTTTAGAGGTGTAGAGTTTGCATTTTCTCAGTCAAAGCCTGGCCAGAGCTCCTCAAATTGGATCACGAGGAAAAAAAAGGTTAAAAATCAAGAGCTTTAAATTGGCTTCAGTGTCATCAAGGTCGACATCTGTGGTGAGGACGAACATCGTCTCTCGCATCTAATTTCGAGAAACATCAGTCAGTGAGGAAGTGTGTGGGAGTGAAGTGCGTAACAGTAGGCAAGCAGCACATTCTCCATCTCTTCCACTTGGTGGCAGCCGTGGACTGTGAGGGAAGCCTCTGTACAACCTGCTCCGTGTTATTACATCAGAAATACTTAAAGCAGAACAGCCTTAGGGACACACACACACATACATTAAGCAAACGGTAGCACAACCGCCAAAACTTTCCACGTTCAGCGCACGTCTGCGCCACAGCTCTGTGCCGCGTGTCGGCCTGTGGGTGGGTGGCTTTAGACTGAGATGCTCACATTACGCAACACGCAACAGCACAACACAAGCAGGCCGACGAACACATGAAAGCGACCGTTCCCCCCTCCGAATCTACCTTGTACCAACTCCGCTGGGAACATGTAACGGCCATCAGTAGTCACCGCTCGCTCTGCAAAAACCGACAGTTTCTCTGTCAGCGTTCCTCGCTTTACAGAGAGGATGTCATGTACTGGGAGGTGGATGCAGTGAGTGTGGGTTGAAGAAAAAAGGTATGTGTGTGCAAAACAGCATCAGTAGGCATTTGTCTTGATTCTAAGTGGCTGCAAAAGAGGAATCAGATGGAATGGAATGTTTTTTTGTGCCCAAATATATCATAACATAAACATAAATGCACCTCTCTATCCTTACCGTGGTTCACCAGGAAGCGTAGTTTCTGGATCACTGCCAGGTTCCCTGATACTCTGTAGATGCCATCAGCTTCCAGTCCTGCAACATAAGACATACATAGTTTGGTATACATACATATTTGCATATACACATATGATTCCTGATGATATACGAGATATATATCATATCAGAATCAGGATTGCCTTTGTTGCCAAGTAAAAATAACTTTACAAGGAATTCTTTGGTACGGTTGGTGCAGGAAGAAAAGAGGAGTTAACCTTAAACATTAAATAAAGAAGAAAACATTAAACATAAAAAAACGGTATATACCACACATGTACACACACGCGCAGACACACACATACAGAGGCCAACTATTATAGTTTTGTTAGTTCCCAAAACATGGCAATAAAGAAAAGGGTAATTTTGCCAATTTTTTTAATTGACTGTAGACGTCCTTCCTTTTCAGCATTTAAATGTTGATTTATCATGGTACTGCTTTGACAAATATAAAGCCTAAATTCACCTCATCAGCTGATGTTTACTTGACAAAACTAAATAGTGATAAATAATAAATAAAATTATTAATTGGGAGCCTCTGCTCTTATCCCCAAGATTTTTGGTTCAGATAAGGCAAAGCCACAAACCCTTTGATAGGGCACAAGCGGGGGAGAAATGAAGAGTAATAAAGGACAAATCACTCGTCGGTGACGGATATAATATAATCAATAGAAGCGCTTGTGGTCAGAAGAGAGACTTCTTTCTGATTCAAATAGACATTTGCAGTACTGCTTCTAAACAATTTCGAGACCACTCAATTTTCTCCAATATCAATCTCTCTACTCCTGGTGAACGTTTGTGCGTTAGAAGTTTACTGCAAACAAAAGTCTTTAATTGCCAGCATGGACGAAGACTCAGTTTGATGATTTATGGCACAGAGCTGCCTTTAAAAGGGCTGATGCTCCAAACCAGGTTGAGGTTGTTTTCTCTTAAAGCTTCGAATCTCATCAGATGGAGTCGGCAGTGACTGTACCTCTCCTCTCCACAGCCTCGGTGCAAAGTCTGACAAAGCGAGGGACGGTGCTCTTCTCCCGCTCGCAGAGCATCTCCAGGCGACAACCGAATACCTGATCTGAAGAGCGGTGACGGGTGGACACAAACACACTTAATCACACTTTTGTAGAACTTTTCATATATATATGTATTTTTTTTTAACAGATAACCCACATGATGTTGGAGTTAAAGTTTATATAGCGATACATTTACAGTTCACAATGTGATAAATCTATATATTGTTCAACAGAAGAGACAAACGTCTCCCACTTCATGATGCAATTCAACCCATTTAATGTAAATTCTAGAGGGTGAAAAAAAATTCATATGCAACCCATTACTCCAGAGTATGGTTCAAGTGCATGATTATCCTATTTTTATGAATGCAACTGGGTTGCGAGGAAAATGTAATCAGTTTCAGGGTCCCCAGATTAACGCGGATACGTTTTCATTAAATCGTCATTAAAGGCATCCAAAAGAGCGTAAAAAGTTTATGGGTAGATGTGAAAATAATTAAAGAAAGATATAAATCTATCTTTTTTTGTTATACTCGTTTTCCATCCATTTTAAACAGGTGTGTCACATTCAGTGCTCGTTTCCATTGATTCTACAAGGATGAGGATATTATTAGTAGATAATCTTTCGATAAATGTGGTGGAGAGTAACATCTGTCACAACTGTATCTCCCTATGTGTTACACTGGGTAAATGTCATGAGGATTGAGATTTTTCTTTTTTCATTTATTCAGGCTTTTTCTTCTATATTTCCCCTTTGATAAATATAGAAATTGAGTTCACGACCTCATAAAAAGATGTAAAAGCCCACAGATGGTTTCAGCTTTTTTATAAAGATGCTTAACAGATGTCATGATGCAGACAAGCTGTGTTTTTGGATCAGCTCTAACTCAAAAGACATGGAGGACAGAGATTGACAAACAACAGAGGAGGAGGCATCACGGCGGGAGATTTCTTGTCTACTCTGGTAGATGAGACAGTGGTCAACTATATTGGAAAATATCCATAACTTCACAAAGAAAGTCCAGAGTGGAGGCTGTAACATCAATGGTCGAGCAAAGGAGCAATGTGTGTTAATTATTCACCACGGCAATACAAGCTATTAAATAAAGGACGCTTTGCATTCAAAAAGTCTAAAACTTCAAAAAGGCCTCACCTTTAATGAGACCTTTCTCCTGCAGAGCCTGCAGAGGCGGTCTCTTCAGGATCAGCTTCTTCAGTCGGGTCTTAACTCTTTTCCTCTCCGTGTTTTCCAGGTTGGACGACGAGCGAGGGACTGTGGAGGGGGAAAAGGAGGAGGAAGAGGAAAAGGAGGAACGCGAGGAGAAGGAGGTCAGTGCGGGGCGTTCGGCTGCAAGGCCGGAGAGCAGGTGAGCGGGGATGGTGGTGAGGATGAAGAGCGGCAGGGCCGGGCGACGGCGGAGGTGAGACAGAACCGACGGAGGGATTATTTGCCAGGGGGGACGTGTGAATATATATGTGGGCTGAATGGAGGCGAGGATGGAGGAAAGAATGGAGGGATGTAAGAGGCCTGTGTGGAAGTTTGAAGAAAGAAAATGTGACAGTGATGATGATGATGATGATGATGGAGTGAGAGACTGTTGTAAACTGGAGCGGAGGACAGGGGTGGTTTTGTGCAACGCTTGTGTGGAGGAGGTGGGTGAAAAATTGACTCGTGGCCTCAATGTGGTGACGACTTACGAGACGTCTTCCTGTCCTCCTCATCTCCGCTGTGGTCCAACATCTCCACGCTGCCTGCTCTTCTCAGAGAGTACAGAAGAACGTTGTCTAGCGGGTTTTCACGGTCCTGGGAGGCAGGAAGAGGGAACGTGCCGATGTTGTCCCATTTAATCGTTCAATTCCAATAAATGTTAATTTATTCATACTGGCTTCTCAAAGCTCTGACAAAGTAGAAACTTTTTTTGTATATTTGTCCAAAAAATCCACAAATGTAAGGCCTTAATTTAGGGCCTGACGCTGAAAGATACATTTTCTGAAAGATATATAATAATAAAAAAATTAAATATAGGTCAATAGCGATACATCTATAATGCGATTATGAGTAAAAGAAAGTCCGATCTTGAGTAACCGCTTCAGTGATCACTTCTCTTAACTTGTTTTTTTACAGGACTAAATTTCAATAAGACTACGACTACGATGCGGACCACACTTCAATTTTCACTTAATCTTTAAGACTAGGGACACTGAGGACACCATTCTGTTTCAAAGCGGAACCAGTTTAGCCAGTGCCATTTATGAGCTTATAATGCATGTGCTCTGTGTGTGTCATGTGTGTGGTCCCCTCACCAGCCTGGCGATGACATTCTGAATGGTGTTGTACCACTCCTTGATCAGGCCGCCAGTCTCTGACTGCAGCAGGAACTCATTGCCCGTCACCGTCCTCACCTAAACATGAAACATAAAAAAAAAACATATTTTAGTTAAAGAACTTTCCAAACTTCTGTGGAATCTTTGATACCGACCACATGTCAAATGTCACATTTCAGTAGAAGTTCCATTTTATTACTACTTCCTCTATCTCACTGTGGGTCCTCTTTGACAGAAATAGAACAATTATTATTATTATTATTATTAGAAAAATTGCGCACCACACAAAAATGCACATGCAAACACACACAAGTCAGGGGACATTTGACCTCTGCATTTGACCCATCTGTGGCGCACGCAAGGCCACAGAGCAGTGGACAGCTGAGAGCGTCCGGGGAGCAGATGGGGTTAGTGCCTTGCTCAAGGGCATTAGAAGTGCCGTCTCTTTTGTTAGTGGCGGGGGTTCGTGCATCCTTCCAGCTGGAGACCACCTCAACTGGGCCTCTGTTCCGATGCCTGTCTCCCTCACCACTAGGCCACCTCTCCCCTGATAAGATTCTATGTTGTTTTTACTGCATCTGTGGTTTCCCCTAGATATGAGTTAAAACTGAGCGTGGCACTGAGGTCTTACCATTTTAACAGTTAACATTTTCACAATGATTCCTTCATTAGGAATCATTTGTTGAGTTTGTCCAGAGTTAAAATAGTTAACCTCTTTTCCTTCATTTATGGCACTTATTTCTCACCTTGAAGACATTCTTCTTGCTGGAAAGCTCACTGGCCCAGTGCAGCTGTGCACCTCTTAAATCCACACTGCTCTCAGGGCGACTGTTTCCCGGTTTCTGTTATGGATAAACAGATACATGCACAAAAAATATCTTTGATGAAGAGAAAATGGGTAATATAAGAACATTTAAGCATCAACATTACATAACAACAACCATCGCAACATGCTGAGTGTTTGAATTCTTACCCAGCTGGAAGGCGTCTGTGATTTAGGATCTTTGAAGAAAACCAGACTGTTCCCGACCAACACGACCCAGGATTGACTCCAATTTTTTCTGCAACCCAACAAATGTGAGTAACGTTTGCTCAGGCAGTACTGCACCCACATAACCTGTCAACACAGCTCAAATCACCATTTTTTTGTCACCTGAGTTTTCGGCCTCCCTCTGCAATCTTAGTCTTGTTTAAAAGGCCGGCTTTCTCCAGCTCCTGATGAAAAGGAGAGGGCGCTGGTGTTTGTATTGCGTCGGTAACGTTATTATCACTAAATAATAGGAGTAGGTGAGGACAAGATTAAATGTTAACAGTAAAGGACAGCAGAAGGGCTTTTCCTCTGCTGTGTAATATACCGCATCGAACCCATTTAACGCGACTGTTGCATCATATAAAAAATAGGGGGAGGGGAACTGCTCTAAAATCTCCCACTGCGGTATGGCCCCGTTTATGGTGCAAGAGAATAGAATTAATCCAGACTATAAAATTGTACACGGCTGAGCCGTGCATATATAAAGACAGTGAGGAACAAATCTGTCTGTCTGCCTGTTATATTTTATTCATATAAAATATACAGGGATATATATAGAGAGAGAGACACACACACACACACACACACTTATACAGGTGTAAAGTAAGAGGTCATCGTGGTCACTCACCGGTGTGCAGCCATCACTGTCCGGAGAGCTCTCCGGGGACGGAGGCTCCACCACTATGTTGGTCCCCTTGCAGGAGTAATCTCTGGGCTGCTGGACCAGCTGAAAGACAGGAGGTGGGCACGGTCAGCCGTGCGGATCGGTCTGTGTATTTGTCCCTGGGTTTCATGTTTATCTGGATCGCTTCCTCTCTCTGCATGTCACGTGTGAGCCTGAGGGTGCATGTGCTCTGTAGGTGTGTACCTTGCCATTCTCAGGCAGGATCATAGATTGGGAGTGGCTGAGTTGCTGCTTGACATCGTGCATGGAGGTAGAGTTATGGAAATGCTGGGCATCTGCGTGGCTGAATGCCGTCATGTTCAGGTTATCGGAGGAGGCGGCGCGCTGCATGCTCTTCACAAGGGTTAAGGGGTGAGGGTGAAACGTTTGGGTCAGAGGTGGAACAGGAAACAAGGAAGAGGGTAATCGCCGACTTATTGTGTGGAAGCAGAGAAAAAAAAAAATACAATGTACTCCTGTGGCATTTTCACATCCATATACAGTACTCCAATCTTGTGGCATCTGATATGAATTTCTTCTTTTCTCAATGACTATGCAGAATATCAAATAACCCATGTTCACAGCTATCTTCAGCATACAAACAACTGAACCTAAGGGTGCTTTCGGCCTGCCCTTTCTTCCAGGACTGCTTCTGATTTCTTTAGTAGCTTCATCAGTTGGCTATAAAGTCTAAATGCAATTCAAACAACACGTATGCATCACGATGAGGGAAGAAACGAAATCTTCAATTTGCCCAAGCAGCACTCTGAAACGATCCTTCACACAGACTTCACAAAGACACACTGATGCATCCATGCACATCTGTTACTTGACATGCAAAATATGTATGCCTACAATCCCACGCACGAACACATGTGCATGTTCGCAGGCAAACGCACATGCACTCGCAACTCCAAACTTTTGCAGCGACAGCCAACAGTCAGACTAAATGTCCCCCCTAATGTTTGCCATCTCCTCATGCAAGGCGGATTAGGACTAAGAGCAAAATCTGCTCCTTTGCTAAGATGAGGCCTTTAAAAGGGCTTTAAACCAAGCGCACTCACACCCCACTGTGATGCAACATGTTGCAGTAAGAACTGCTTGGATAACAGCCTTTTCTTTTTACACCATGAGTTGCTGTTTCACCACCTTCATATACATAAATGCTGATCTCCAGGAATCCGAAGCGCACAGCTGGCACTACTTGAACATATTCCGCAGTAATACAGTGGAAATGCACTTTTCGCAAATGTTATGAGTCAAGAGTTTTGTTAAGCAAACGCATCCTGTTGCCTAAGCAGAATATGCGAGGCTGTTTAATCTTTTACATTAATCTTTGACTTTTGTTTTTTCGCAAGGTGAAAATCAAGGTGACAGTCATTAGATGCCCTCTGGCGATAGGTTCAGGTAGGGAAGAGATTCACCTGTTTCATCTGCCAGCCACGGTCAGTATTTCTCTGGTGGCTCCCAAACAGGAAATCTGGTGACAACTAGAGAGAAAGAGAAAGATGCAGGAAGACAAAGACACAGAGGAAACACAGATGAACGGTTACTATTGATATTTATTCAAATTGTGTGCATTTACTGTACATAGACCTAAAGATGTTTCACTGTGGGGCTTTTTTTGTCACTTTTTTTGTGAACCAGAATCACAACTATTTGGGCAAAATGAAAAACACATGAAAAACAGGATGCTGACAGATTTTCATTTCTCACAGCTGTGTTTAAAAATCAAGCCAAGGATAACCCTCAACTCTTAAACTACTCCTTTACTCTACCCTGATCCTGCAGGCTAAAAATGTTCTTTGATTCGCACGCACGCACGCGGCAGGATCAGGGTAGAGTAAAGGGGTACGCACACACCTACACACACACACGCACGCACACTCGCACGCGCGCGCACACACACACACACACGGTTTTTACGGCAATAAAAAAAGACAGCAAGAAACACCTTTGACATTGAAAAGCCACTATAAGGGAATTACATTAACGTAACGGTCACAAGAATAATGTTCAGTTCCATTTAACACGCAGGACATTTCACATGTGCCTGCCAGAAATCAACAAACGCTCACGTTGGCATGGAATGAAAAGAACAAAACTTTATATTGTAAAAGGAACACACTTACAGCAAAGGTGCTCATAGATCACAACTTATCCCCCCAATTCACACAGTCCAGGCCAACTCGTGTTTGGCGCTTGTTATCAGTCAAATGTAAGTCCTCATCTGCCTGTCGTCACACCTCACGACACCGTTTCTTCTGGGTGTCAGAATGTGAAAACCATTCATCACTCCCTCTTGCCTCAGCCCCCTGTTACTTCCCCATTCTAGAGGGAAGTTGGCTTAATCAGCTCGTACGATGACTCTCATGCTCAACCAGGAAGGTGTGTACTGCACACAACCACCTCTGTCCATCTGCTTTTGACAGTAAGTTGTTGCTGTGTGATGATTGACTCATGCGGCACCTATTGCACGTCTGCCCATCCTGGGAGAGGGATCCCACATGTCATTTTGATGACTGATCAATTGGTCATTTGGTTTATAAAACGTCAAAAATATCCTATCACTATTTCCCAGAGCCTCGTCTAATTGTTGCAGCGCTACTTTCAAACATACAGAATATGTAGAGGTGTAAAATGACACCAGTAGTGAGCGAATAAGAATACAGTAAAGTGGAAACACAGGGATTGGGATGAACCATGTAATAGTACATAACATTTAAAATGTACCTTCGACTAACGTGCTGATAATGATTACCCTAATTGTCAATATAAAATTCGAGAGTAAAAAATAATAAAAATCAAGAGAGGAGAAGTGTGTCAGCAATATGGGTCATTTGGGGGTTTCAACACCTGTGTATGCCCCCTGCGGCATGTAGTATGCAATATAGATCAGCGGTTGAGTTCCTGTTTGTAATACATGCTCCATTGTATAGAACCTGACACATATAGGTCAACAGAATGCACCTAAAACCAAGTTGATGTGGTATCACCGCTTTGATCCTGTGGGTATGTTTTTGATGAGCAGCATTACGTTTGAAAGACTGACGCAACGTTGAGGCAACGCAACCTTGAGATGCAAAATGCTTATCCCTAACAATCTGGATCATGCGGTTTGTGTCACTTTACCTCACCGATGTCGTCACTGAATTAGTGGACAGGTCGGTACCAGTCGTTGACAGCTGTCGCATAAATTCCCACATATCTTTGTATCTGAAACAACAGATGCACTTCCTCACTCAGAGGGGATGAGCACACTCTGTAAAAACCAAGTTCACAAAAAAAGAAAGGGGATAGAGTGGAAGTTTTTACATCTGCGAGGTCAGGGAAGGGTTTATGGCTGAGAAGTTTGGGTGAGTGGTTTAAATTGAGTCATTTTATTATTTTTTACTCTCGAATTTTTCAGAGTCCTCTGTCTCCCCCCGTGTAGCTCTAATGGCTTCTGTTCATCTACATCAGCTCAAGAGGCTTTACCTTGCTATTCCCTTCAGGGATTAGTCCGGTAAAAACACCATTTGAGAGGCGGCGTGTGTCACTTGCGACCATCCCCGTTCTTCCCTAATCCTTGTTGTTAAGGGGCGGAAGATTTGTGAATTTAGACTATAAAATGAAAATCTAATTTGACAATTTTGCCACCTATTTACAAATGCCTTACCCTCGGCATAGTTCCATCGCCAGCTTTGGAAAGTGGTAGTGACAGATGACTGGTTTCCCTGGGTATTGTCTGAGGTTGGACTGGATTGGCCTGCCAGGAATACAGAAAAAAAAAACTTTATTTTTATCACAAAATAATGAATAGAATGTTTTTACAACGTATATTTTTTTCAATAAAGGATACTGTTAGGTTGCAATATTCTGGAGGTAATATTCATTTTGTCCACTTTTCTTGGCTTTGGTCAGGTGCTCTTGTCATGCCAGAATTAAAACTGCCCGTTAGCTACTTAATCCACTTTCTACACAATAAACCGCACCATTCCATGTACTCTGACATTTTGGAATAAGAAGATTGACCCAATCCTCATGTTTGTATAGTAAAACCCAGCCTACAGCCAGTCAGCTTAGTTTGGTATTAGGCTTAGGTAATAAAAGCACAATTTTTCCAGGAGCTATGGGTTGTTTCTTAAAGCAGTAACTTACGGGAGTCTCCCATGTTGCTCAATGCAACTCATACGCCGAAGTGAGAATATATGAAAAATGGCCATCTTTTTTTTATTTTAGTTGGTCATTTCTGTGCATTTTAAGAACTGACCCACAGGGAGTCACAAACGGTGCTGGATGTGTTACCTCGTTGTTGCCTCCACGAGCACGGCGGGGGGGTTTCCAGGACCTCTCCTTGGTGATGGTGTTGATGTAGTATAGTCTGCCTGTAGCTGAGACCGAGTACTGCTCCCACAGGTCCCTGATCTGAAGAGGCTGTTGACCCGGAGCGGGACAGGGTGGCTCGAGCTGCAGCACATTCTTCTCTGGCTGCACGCTTTCAGTGTAAAGAGGAGAGTCCTGGCAGGACAGCTGGGACAGATACGACTCTGTTGGGACCTTTTAGGCAGACAGAGAAAAAAGTGGACAAAGACATGATTAGTTGGGCTGAGTTTTGAGGAAATATTACACATACAGGAGTTTTTTCTTATTCTTTTCTTGCTCTTTCAATGAAAATAAAAAATATATACGTGCACTGCCCAGTTGACGCGCTATCTTGGGAACTCACGTATGCTTAAGTTACCATATCGCTGATGTTTTTCAATGTGCATGTTCATAAAAGCCCACAACCAGCAGAGGATGGATCATCTCGTTGTGCAAAGGCAGATACCACAAAGAGAAACAAATCAATTCCACCGCCTCTTTGTGTCGAGTAACCAGTCAGACCTTGGATTAAGCAAGGGCTTATAGAAATGCATGAGCTCAGGCAGATAGAGAAGACTATAGACACAGCTACAAGAGACGAAGTCAACAATTCCAATTAAATTAATTGAAAGGATATTCATGGAAGATCATCTTTCCACGAAACATAGCTGAGACATAATTCAATAACTCATTGACTGGCTCGCAGCTTGATCCCTGTTACATAACACACAGCACACAGGCATTTCAGATAATGACGCATGGGGCATGCGAGTGTGCATGTGTGTAGCCTATGCGTACTGCACAATATGTGTAAAGATGTGGGTGTAAAAAAATAAAAAATAAATAAAAAAAGGATAGTTTACTCCAGGCGGCAGCACTGAGTCATCACCTCACGTGAAGCTTCCTGTCCCACCGTTTCCTCCTGTTCACGCCAACTTTCTGAACAGAGAGGATGGTGCACGTCTTGTAAGTGTCTGTGTGTCTGTATAATGAGAAGTCTAGTGTGGAGGGTAAGGGTAACCTGCCCCGACTTCAGCATGCTACATCCATGGGATGGATTTGATTTGGAACCAGGTCTTATTGCCCAACATCAGTGGCTGACCTTAATGCTCACATTCCAAAAAAGTGGTTGGGAGTCATCCCACAAGAGTGTAGGCTTGCATATCAATGGTCTGAAGAATGTTTGATTTTTCACAGACCGTTCAGGCGTCCATTTACTTTTTTTTATAAATTATTTGATATCATTTTATATATATATATATATATATTATAAATTTACTTTTGACCATGCAGTGACCCAAAAATGAGGACAAAAAAAATCCATTAAAACAAGTGTATAAGTGACAGAAATATAATCTTAGCGAGAAAAAATGATCTCTTAACATTCAAATCGAAGTTCATCCCCTTCAGGTATGAGATTACACTTAATTGAAATTCATGATCAGTATCGCAGCGTTTTAAAAAGGCTGCACAGAAATGTATGGCGAGTGAGAGACAGAGAGTGGGGGAGACGGTGTGTTTACTGGATATAAAAAAAATATATTTATGACCTGATTGTGGCTCCAATAATCCTGCTTACTGTTATTTAAAGCTTGAACAAAGAGGACCCTGAGAGAGCGGTGGACAGAGAGAGAGACAGAGAGATGTGGACAGCTACAAGCAAAGACAGGCAGGGAAGAATAGAATGAGAGAGCTGGGAATAGGCCACTGTCATTTCCAGTGAGATCACAGCGCTCCCAAGTCATAAGTCATTTGTGGCTGAAGAGCTCAGTGGATGTCCAACTGCTTTTGGGCAGACACTTTGTATATTCAGCTGAGGGAGCTTCCCCCAGCTGACACAGATAACTTTGAGTTCTCCCCTGACCAACAGCGCCTCGTGTAATCCCCACTGATGTAATGCGGGCGATGCCCTGACGTCATGACAATGTGAACTTGATTGCTGCTGCTCTAGGAGGATTAATAGGGTCAAGTACAGACGTAGATCTAACACAACCTGTGCTGCCATGAAGTCCGTAATCTGATGAAATCCAAACAAGAAATAACGCTTTTATGGTAATCAGCTTTTTGCAAAATGAGTACACCTATGATTATTTATTTATACTCGAAATGATTACAAGTCTGATGACTATAAAGTTGTATTTATAGCTTGTGTCTGATTATATTAACTACAAGTAAAAAAGTAGACCTATGTTAAGATCTGACCGGAAATATACGTATTACAAGCAGGACGCATAAGTTATGCCAGAAGGCCGAGCCTCTAATGTGGCAGCCAGAAAATGACAATGGACAGAAACGGGACAATAATACAATGGTTGTTTTGGATCTAACTTCTGTGTGAGGTTTGGTTCTCCCTACCTGCAGATGGTTGCTCTTGCTGGGAGGCGCCACCATGTCCCACTGGCTACAGGACTTCTTGGGCGCCCGGTGGTTGACACGCCTGCTGAAGCCGCCCCCCACCTCATCGTACGGGTTCTCCATCAGGTTTTCAGGCAGGTTGCTGGAACTCTGGCTCCGTGTGATCATAGGGACCACCCTGGGGTTCGGTGGTACCGCTTGGCCTGCCGGCGTCCCAGGGACCATAAGGTGTCCCGACAGGGAGGTGGACGAGTTGGGGGCAAACGTGAATCCCGAGAGGGGCAGGGTGGGGTAGTTCCCTCCGCCTGTACCGGTGGCGTTGTTGTGCAGCCGTTGGAAGGCACTACTGGAGTTGAGGTTTTCCATGGAGCAATAAATGGGTTTGTTCACTGCGGGAGCAAGATTTAAAAACTGTCACTCCACACAGATCAATTTGGAAATAAGATTCCTCAGAGAGACATCATTGCATAAATATGCACACATACTTTGGCTTACACACATACATTCACACTCTTATAATACATCATCAAACAGTCATTGCAACTGGAAATCTCAAACCAGATGTTTTTCTTTGGACTAACTCTTCTTTTTTACCTTGATGCTGTTTATTATAGGTAGCCTCGGATGGGCTGGGGCTGAGTGACACCCTTGGCAATATCCTGAGGTTGGAGTTCAGCGAGGCAGACATTACCAGGCGCTGTGGCGAGGGCATAGGTGCAATAGGCACCTCTGTCACATATGTTGCTGGTACATACAATGGCTTTGTTTTACTAGCCGCCCCAATCCTTCGGACCTGTCGAGGAGCACACACATTAGCAAAGGCATTTGCTATTTTTGTTCTCTGAGAGAAAATGCTTGAACAACAGCACAGCAGACTGTGACTGTAACGCCGGGTCCTGTGACCCCTGACAGAAGCAAAAAAGAAAAAGCCCACAACTTCTCTTTTGAGAGGCACAGTCATTATTTTATCCCTGCATGATTTGATGTGCTACCGTCACATCCTCTCGGGTTGTTTCTTGTCGGTAATTTGATAATATATAGCGAAAATGATCAAGCGTTTCATTGAAACATCACTCCTGAAGCAAATGTAATTGTGTTTCACGCATTGTCCATGTTTTTCTTAATAGATCAACACAAGAGAAACAGAAGATGAGCTGCTTTCTCACCTGCCACCAATCAGCATTTGTCTTCCTCAGAAGAACAAAGCGCTCACCCTCCCTGATGCAGACCTGCCGTCCGTCGGCACTGCGGTAACTATAGTCATACTGGGCCTCCAGCACCACCGTACCACTGGGGACCCCACACACTGTCATGCCTCTGGTGGTCGCCGCGGGTGCGGCAGATGGCTGCTGATGCCCCACAGAGCGCCGCCAAGTACCTGACAGCATGGCTCACAACGCAGTCCTGTTCAGCAAGCTGTACTGGAGGCGTGGTGGCACGTGACACTGGGGATACTGGTCGGGTTCACATAGGACAGGTGAGACTGGAGCCAGGCCAGTGTGATGCTCTGAAAACAGCGCACACACACACAAACACAAAGAAATAGAGAGATTACTGAGGCTTACAGGGAACAATGAAAATCATCTGGCTCTGTGCAGGTTCAAATAAAGAGAACACGAATCGTTTCAGTGCTAAATATGGGAGTCTGGATTAATGTGGGCAAAATCAATGACCTGTATGACAATAATAACTTTCACTTCAAACAAAATCTCTGTCCAGCAAAATATTAAAAGACTACTGGATCCTCAAGTGTGGAGAATTTCAATGTTATTGATTTTATTTATATACCAGAATCCCTTTGCCGTTCTGAATTGTTGTTTTTTTCGTTTGACATCTGAGAACTGTTCTGAAGAAGGCAATTACAGAATTAGTCCAAATGTTTTCGGGATAATGCGTGAATTGAAATTATTGTCATATAGGACAGGGGATTTGACAAAAAAATTATATATATATATATATATATTTTATATGACAGTTCCAGTTTTAATTTTATTGACAGACCGGGTTGGGGAAGAGACTAAAATGTCACTGCAGTAATTTGCAAGCCTCAACAGAATTGCAATTTTCGATCGTCCTCTCATCGTGATGGGATGAGTAAAGTGACTCATGCGTTTGAAAGTGTATGTGCAGTTTAACCTAAATAGCCTTTGTCTCTCTTCCTCCACCTGAGCCAGCAGGACCAAGCTAAACACCTGCACTACCCGGCCAAGACCCGCTTACGTAACAGCACCCAACTTTCTGCCAGACACATAGCAATGCAGCTCTAGACAGAACGTGCACCCACCCACTACTACACCCATTCTTTTGCAAATACACACAAGCAAACGTGAAAAGCGGCAACATCCTGAAGAACCTAGCCAAGGTCAGCCTCAGTCACGCTCAGACCTGAGCCGTCTCAGTCAGAGTGATAAGAGGAGACGCTGCAAACAAAAGAGGTTCCAGGGAATTCATTTCACATTGGATGTCATTACTTAGATACAGGACAGGCCAGGGTTAGGGTTAGGGAAGATACATTTGAATGCCTTGGTCATACTAAAACTGTGAAAAAAAAAAAAGATAGTTAGGATGGGATAAGAAAAAAAAAGAAAAACGTTAAGCATGAGCAACAGAGGAATGGATGAAGCTGGATGAAGCTGTGAGCCATGCAATGGCAATGGAAGCAAGCGCTGGGTTAGCCAGCTGAACCTCCATAATCCCACTGTTATTACAGCAAAGGAGTGAATCTGTGACCCCAGTGGCTGCAGAGAATTACAGTAAACGTCACTGTAGCAGCATATGGGCAAAGGGAGGAGGGTCTGTTTGCCTGCTGATCTGCCTGGACACCACAGCAACCTTACAACCACCCATACGGGTATGGTCACACCGGACCAACTACGACTACAGCAGTAAAAACTCTTGCAGCTTATATCATATGCATTCTACTTCATTTGTATTGAGATAAATGTGGTGCTAAGATGCAAATTGGGACTGCGCCCTGATACTCATCCACCCTCATTTGCACTGCAGCACCTCCAAATGTCCTCTGCTTTGGCTGCACACAGTGGTGTGTGACAATAAGAAGAGTAGATGCATCACTTTGGCAATGTAGGCAATTTTATGTAACGCATGTATCCATTTTCTGCCACTTATCAAGGGTCATGTTGAGGTGCTGGCAGGTCAGGCCTATACATTCCACACCCCAGCAATATTTTCCAGTTTCTCCTGCAGGCTAGATAAAATCGGTGTGAGCTGAACTAATCATAACACATCTCAAATAAATGGCACTAATTATTTATAGTAAGAAAAATGTACACACAAAGCTAAAATAATGCTATTTTTTTCTTTTTTCTTTACAAAAGAGGCGGACATTATTAGGATTAAATCCTGGTGATTACAGTGCTCAAAACGTACCTCCTCTAAGATCTGCAGTTGGTCTCAGGAGGGACAGAGGCAAAAGCGAGAGGTGTAAACAGGAAACTGCATAGACATATCAAGGTTCAACCACAGCTTGGGTCATATCCTCTCTAACTTGCCATTTAGTTTCTGACTATGTCACAACTGAAGCAGTTTATTCACAGTATATAATAGCCATAATAGACAGATTTACTTTATACAACTTAACAACTTTATTGCATGGCTATATTAACTTAATCAGAATTTAAACATAATCTATTATTTTAATTTAAAAAAATTTTTAAAGGACAAATCATAGAGCAATGCCAACTCATACATCCTGTATATATTCTCAAACCTCAGCTCTTGTTCCTCCACATACAGGGAGAGCTGCACACGTGTCTTTACATGCCTCTCTGCACTGCTGGTAACACTTGGCCATTAAGGAAAAAGGAGAACAAAATTAGAATCACAGACTAAAGTAGCTCTCGCACATATCTGCTCCATGGCTATATAAAACAGAACATGTGAAAGGCAGGTTGAGGCAAGCGGCTACCATCAATTCATTTATCAGCACATGCACGACATAGAGACACAGGAGGCTTTATCATGTCAAGTGTAAATTAGTCTCTACGAGCAGGGTTAGTGTCACTGGTTGTATTATTCAGCGTTTGGGAACTTTAATGATCTTCCCAAAGGGCAGCATCTCAGACTGCTTAATAAGGGAAGACAGAAAAGGGCGATATGGCAACAGATTTAAATGACCACATACATTGAGTAAAAAAATAGCATTCTTTTACTGCAACCGACATTTCCACCATCAGTGGAAAGGGGACGAAAGACCAGTTTTTGATGGGAGCAGCTTATGGTCTGAAAAGAGGCCAGACCGTGTTTGTATTTGCGGGTCAGATGGCAGTGGAGAGGGCAAGAGCATCATACACCCAAACACACACAGAGGCCCATATGGTGACAAAGACAGCTACAGGCTCCCTGTCCCGGCTGTTGAGGGATAGTTTGTGCCAGGGGCTGCGGGCACAGGACTCATGGCGTGGCAACATAAGCACAATTGGAAATAATGAGGAAATGCACAGTCAAAATGAAGCGGTAAGGAATAATGGATAATGGGAAAAATGAAAGCAAACTTTCAAAATGACATGGGACAGGAACTCGGAGTGAGTGCTAGTAGGGTAGTTGCCTGTTTGCCTCGGCTTGAGTGCTTTCACTTTAGCTCAGACTGTGTGCGCATGCAAGTCGGACCATGCTGAAGGAATGGAGAGGATAAAATGTGTGCATGCATGCGAGAGAGACACAGATAGAGCAAGAACTCGAGCAACTCACCATGGTCCTGAAGCGAGAGAGTGCGCCTACGTCAGCGAGGACTCCAGTTCACTCTATAGTCGGGTCCCTGCATCTGATGAGCCTGAAACACACACAGGGAAAAACATTAAGATGACAAAAAAAAATCCCAGTTGGAAAATGCACTGCTGTCTTGTCTGGCTAAAATTAAAGAGCAAACAGACTATAAGAAAAACAAAGAGAAATGTACACAAGTGTAAAACTACCTCCTGCAAAACAAATCACACACATTCTCTCTCTTTCCGTCTCGCTCTCACAAACTCACACAGTTAATCCAATGGTGCAAATGATTCTGCATCTACTGACTGAAACCCTTCTGACCCTACCTTCCTCCATTTTGCTGGCATTTCGCATGAAAGATGAAAATAAAGGGATGAAGACAGAATGCAAATACAACATATTTGCACTTCAGAGAGGGATAGAATAACACATGGAGAGGTAGAAGTAGAGTGAGATAAGTCCCGTGTGCTGACAAAACAAAAACAAGCAGCATCCCAGTTGATTGATCGGGCTATTGATCTCTGCACAGAGCCTGCTGGACAACAGTCACACCACACAGGGTGTTAGCACTGGAGCAGAAGCGCCGTGTCCATCCAAATCATCTTAGGATGCTGTACCATCGGCATTTCCCATTTTCAGCTAAATCAACTCTCCTAGAGGCTGCTAGATTAAACATGTAAGGGATTTCGGGCCCGAATGGTATCCCATATTTTAGTCAACCGTTGTCCAAAGCATACATGATTTTTAAGATTAACTTCAAGGATTTTCACTCCATCATATTGAACTCAGAATGTCTTTGGTAAAAGATCCCCTCTACTCATATATATGTGTAATAAGTGAAGATACAGTAGATTAAGATTCTTTTTTTTTGTGCTAAAGGAAAACAAACAAGCCAAAAATATAGAAAAAGGTGCCAACACAGCCTCCTTGGCAAAGGTAATTACACCCCAGTTCCAATCCAAGCAACTGAAGGCCCAGCTTGGCTCTCACAGTGAGAATTTAAGATCACTTGAACTTATCAAACTTCACCACGCAGGGAGTGAAGGGTGCAAAGTTTGGTGTCATATCATATCCATATTCATTCCATATGTTTGAAGTCGAAGGAGAGCGGCTATAAAAATCATAGCTACATGCTCTTCAAAGAGAGTCGAGACATGGGGAAGGGGAGAGTATAGAGTGAATGAGGAACTTCAAAGGGTTTTGCATGCACTCCCACATCCGTATACACGTAGCAAACACACACACACATCCACACGTAGACTCGACGGTATTTACATATGTGTGTCAATTACCAAAGGGTTCACAGGAAAATGAGAGGAGAGAAAAAGTTCCTCCATGTGATACATACTGTTCAATAACTTTAAGCATTACTAAATAGATAAATAAAAATCACATTTTAAGTTACCTGGACACCCAAGCAACTGCTCGGTTCGTCACTGTGACATGAGCCATGCTGCCTGTGCATGATCTGTGAGTGCAAACAAGCATCCTAGTTTGTTCAACCAGCTGCTTGAGTCCCAGCTTGTAGTCAAGTGCTGTGAGAGATGAAGTATTGCATCACATCATGCAGTCAGTCTGGGTAAAAGGAGTTGTAACACAGCATTTCGGAATAGGCACAGTATGGATTAAATGTTTTCCTAAAATCAATGCTAAATGAAGCAGTGTTTCAACATTCAAGACCTTTAAGATGTTGTACTTACTCTTGACTTTACTTATTTTAAATGTGTGGTAGCAGTTAAAAACATCAAAGTGAAGGTGGCTGCAGCATTTCTCAAGTTATCATATAACCCAATATTTTGGGGCTAGATGTGCCAAAATACAATCTAGGTAGATAAAAAAAAAAAAAAAATCAAATCTCAGATACTCGATTCAGAACAACAAATAAACACTTTCCATTTCTCCAATCAACGTATCAATTTACACCTTTGTCCTGAAATCAGCTTGATGAGCAGTACTAGTGAGGACAGCCATGTGAAGGAACACTCACTTTGTCTGCAGATGTACAGTTAAAACTACTAGCG
Source organism: Colistium nudipinnis (assembly GCA_016785305.1). NCBI lineage: Eukaryota > Metazoa > Chordata > Actinopteri > Pleuronectiformes > Rhombosoleidae > Colistium > Colistium nudipinnis. The sequence continues at coordinate 216,165 of JAFBJU010001912.1, read as the reverse complement.
CTGATGTCTCTCTCTCCATATTAGACACATGCCTCAAGCCAAAACAGCCTTTCATCCTCCCAAAGCCATGCATTATTGATGATCAGACCAAAGAGAGAGACACTGAAACACACACTGTGTTTCCCAGTGTGATGGCTGGCTGCTTGTGTGTGTGCGTGCGTGCGTGCGTGCGTGCGTGCGTGCGTGCGTGCGTGCCTGCGTGTGTGC